>MNCI01035508.1:235309-250507 GCA_015680685.1 Gnetum montanum
CACGTATGGTTTAGTCCAGATGAGGTGTATGATGTGTTTCCTAATTCTAACGCTACTCCTAAAGGCAGTGGAAAATAATATTAAATAAGCTAAGCTAGGAGGAAAAGGGTAAGAAAATCTAATCTAGCCTAAGTGCAATGAGCAACCGATTCCTTGATCAACCATACACATCTTGGACCTCATGCATGACTACCACTAGGATTACCAAGCGTAAATCCTAGGTACACCATTGGGACACTAGGTTACCAAGCGTAGATCCTAGATACGCCATTGGGTTACCAAGTAGTCACACTTAAATGCTCATAATCAAGTCGTACTTGTTCCGCATTCTAGGAGTTTAAGGGTGAGAGAGAGAAAATAGTAAATAACATTAAATAAATAAATAAGTGACTACTGCAATGATGAATTAATCTTGATCTTTATTGCCGGTCATGTGCGTGTCCAAGTACGTCACACTCGAATAGAGACCCCGTACAATTACATTCACCACACTGCAGGTAGACACGGAAAAATAATCTAACTCTGGAGGGATCAAACTGCCAGAGCTTTGCTACTTTTAACTCCTAATACCTAAAACTGGGAAAGCTGCCTCTTATTTATAGAAATTGCGGTGCACTAGGATATCGCGTACGCGATATCACGGCCGCTGCGATATCACGGTCGCTGCGATATCGCAGCTACTAATACAAGAAGGTTGATATATCACAGCTGCGATATCACAGCCAGCAAATTCATGACTCATTAGTATTTTTTAATGTAAAATTTGAGATGTGTAGCCCACGCTTTGTAGATCCCATGTACTCTAGCTTGTGAGGGCTTAAACATGATCCGCAAGCTATAAATGCCTTATATGCTAACTTGTGAAAGCCAAAAAATGTTCCACAAGCTACAAATTCCATGTATTCCAGCTTTTGGAGGTTAGAAATGCTCTACAAGCTATAATATTTGATATTTTCATCTCAAGCATTGAGCATTGCAGTTCCACATGCTCTATAGCATGTGGAGCCAACATGTGAGATTTTTCCTTTAATCCCACACATTGGTAATCATAGTCCCACACACTATGTTGTGTTTGGGAGTAGCATGTGGGGCAAGAAATTAGTTAAAATTGCTCACGTGGTATAAAGAAGTATTTTGAACATGATAGAATTTATCAAAAATTTGGTAACAATCATGGTAGAATTAACTAGCAACAAATCAGGGCCTCCATAGCATATTTAAATCAAAATTTCCTTCATTGTAAGGACTTTTAAATCATTTTGCATTTGGTTGAACTAAATAATTTTAGAGTAGAAAAAAATCTAAATTACACAACCACTTTCCCACTCGATGTAAATTATTAGAACAAAGAAGAGTCCACAACAAGTAATGTTTAGGAGTAGATTTGTGCAAATATTGTAGAAAAACACATGCTACAATCTGCAATGGAAGTCAAATATGTTTTGTATTTCTCAAGTTTCTAAGGTCCATAACACTCTCAACATTTGTTTTCATAGTAATTAATAGCGAGTTTGCATTTTCAGCTTATTGGCTATATTTTATCTATTTCTCTATTTTCATTTTCTGCACCATATTTTAAAATTAAAACGTCTTTTTGCACTTTTTTTTATTGCTAGTAATAGATCCTCCAAGTCCTCAAGCAATTGACAAGACTAGTTGAGATGCTCATAGGTTCTTTTGGAGACCCATGGATTTGCAAGCTAAACTATTTCACAAAAACAAATTTCGTCCTCCAACAGAATTTTTCCATCACTACATTATTCATTTTAAAGATTTGGCATGTAATCACCAATAGATATACTTCCTTGATATATTTTATTATGAAGAACTAGTTGAAAATCATCTAAATCAATAATAGGATTCTATGAAATCTAAGGAACATATATTTTTTTCTCCTTAGTCATTGAGATTATTATAAAGAATGATTTTATTCATAATAAATTAAATAATGCTTGAAAAATTAAATTATCATCATACTTTTAGATGAGAAATATACAATATATTTGAAGATCTTCTACATTTCATAAAATTCATATTTTTTATAATGTCTTATTCATCAAAGTCTTCTTATCTATACTCATCTTTAAACATATGAAAAATGTTCCTTCTCAGTGTCCTCTTTGTAGAAGTGAAAATTTATTTTCTTATTTTTTCAAGTGTTCTATTCCACAACAAGCTTGGAAATGTACATCCATAATTTATAACTTTCAACCAAGCATCAATGAAGTCATTCTTGGTGAGCAACTTGCTTTGTCTACTTTGTTTCTTTACATTTGGAAATATCTTCAACCACTTGTTCTCTACTTTATTTGGAAGCTTCGATGTGGAATTATTTTCTAGTAGTAAAAGCATAGCTATGATATTTCTTCAGGTATCAAATACTAGTTTCTCAGAGATTTTTTGGGCTTTTTCTTTAGATTCTATCTTTGATGATTTAATGTACTTTGATTTTTTTAAATATTATTATTCATTTTTTGGGGTTTCATACATTCCCTATAATAAAATATAATATATTATTAACATAATATAGGGGGTTTTGAAACCTTGAAATAATTGTAAGATAGGTACACCCAAAGATATATAGTCCAATTAGAACTTTATAACTTAGCATTGTCTAATATAATTGAACCCATAACTTGGAACTTTTAAATCAATATTCTTTCCCTCTAGGATAACTTCTTATTATTATTATTAACATAATTTAACAATGAGGTTTTATCCTAGTGGTACGAGTCTTAACTCGGTAATCCTAGGTTATAGATTCAATTCTACTAGGTAGCACTAGGTTATAAACTTATATAAATCTTAAGGTGTACCTATGGTTTAATTATTTTGGGTTCCAACACCCCCTATTATTAACACAATATATTAAATATACCCTTATGCTTAATAACCATGAATAAAGAATGAATAACAAACCTAAGGTCCGGTTCAAAACACTAGGGTGTTATACACTCCCATCCTTCAAGGAATCTTCATCGTGAAACATAGAAAATGAGATATTGTCATTCCCAAATAATGTACACACACCACCATGTGCAACAACTTCTAAGGTTGATACCTACAAAACTTATTAATCTTATTCCAAAATATTTGTTAAACTTCAAATTTGAGTAACCAGTAACCATGCATCTTTTGACCATAAATTATATTCCATACCATGCTTTATGATCATGCATAAATTCAAACTTCTTGTGCTTAGTTTTATTTATGATATTTGTTCCAACAACTTATATTTTTCTTTGATGTTTGAGGATCCCTATATTATATTCCATAATTTTTATCAATTTGGAAACAAAAATTTCTTCTTTTAAAAGTATATATTTCTTCCAAAATTTCAGAATTCTAAAAATGTAACTTATTATTAGAAAATATACTTTCTTGTAAAATAAAATTTTATTCCAAAAAATCCGTTAATTAAAAAGTATAACTCATTATCCAAAAATGGTGTTTCTTGCAAAATAGTTTTTATTTTATAAATCCATCAATTTTGCAAAGATAACTCTTAATTCTAAAAATGTCTTTTCCTATAGCATAGACATCCAAAATAATGTTGGGACCATCATAAGAAATTACAACCATAGCTCAAAAACTGTCTCTAAAGTCTTTCCTTTGCCAGTATCTTCCTTAGAGACCACTTGTAAAAACTTAAACAAAACTCTAGCACCCATGCTCTAGCACCAAATTATCATATGCTAAAATTAACCATAGATAAATTCATAAAATCACATAAGAGGCATGATTAAACTCCATAGGATTCCATATATTCCATATGCAAACTTAAATTTCAAAAAATTAAATTATAGAAAAATCTTATATTATTATGCATGAAATATTATAATCCAATAGTTATACTTAAACAAACCATAAAGAATAAATTACTTAGTGAGTAAACTTTATGCAATTCCATACCAACAACTTAGCTACAAAACCTTGATGTGCAAGTTACAAGAGATCCATAATAAACCATATGGACCATTTACAAATCCATAACATATCTCTAAAATTACAATAAAGCTTGAATCCTTTGTTCGTAAAGCTTCTTTGAAAGTCAATGCTCTTGTGGGACACTATGATTTAGCATCCACAAAATTACTAGGAATCTCCATCTAAGCCTTTTAACTAATATATACATGAAACACATGTAGGAAGTCTTAAAACACCTTCATGATAAAGGAAATCACCTTGGTACAACTTGGAACAAGCTCGAAGATGGGGCCTACACTAAAAAATTGATTGTTAGAACTAATAAAAAACACCAATTATCCAAATCATTAATCAAAGAATAATCATTAATTAAAACATTTAAATTATTATTAATGCGATAATCTATCATTAATCCATAATTTGCACTTATTAAATTTTTTGTTAATTTTCATTGCACTCATGTCGTAAAGTCATTACCTTAAGATATTTTATAGGAGGATGCATTATTCATAATGAAGAATAATACTATTCATACACCATAATATTTATTTTTAAGATGTATTCTTAATGTTCATTTTGATACTATTGTTACTCATAACTTATAGTGTGTTATGAATACCTATATCTTAGTTATTGTTCATAACTTATGTTTTGTTACAAATACCTGTGGTTTGAATTGTTAGAATTATAATTTCATAATTCACTAAGTTCTTAATGGAATTCTACTTTGTTAAGTTTCTTTTGAACTTAACTTAATAAACTTCTCTTATACTTCATTAAGTTAGCAAACACTAAACTTTATTGTGCTTATAGATTATACCTTATAAGTTTTTTTTATTTCATTGTAACCTTCCAAATGACATCCTCTTCTTATTTAAGAAGCTAGACTAAGCTATTTATGATACAACTTAAATATATTATTCTTATTTAAGAAACAAAATTCTATATTGTAGTGATCACATGTCTCTTGCAACACTTACTTTAAATCTTCTCTTCCTCTTTAGTAAATTAGATCTTGATTTACTTTAGAGTAATGATACCTCTACTTCTTTGGTAAAGAATGCTATAAAACTTCCTTTGACTCTTAAGTCTTAAATTTTGTCATAAGTTACAATGTGTAACAACCTATAGTTTTGGACATCCTTGTTACATATGATTTTTTGTGAAGAATGGTGTGCTTGCACTTGTATGTTTATATGTCTGGCTAGTTTGGTATATTTTATGCGTTATGTTAATATTAATTATGAGTCTTGGGGTTTTCATATGCTTGGTTAATGTTATGTAATTCTTAATATTTAATAATACATATATTTTCTTTTATTACCATCTAGCAGGTATGAACTAATCCTATTGTTGAGTGTGATACGACGTCATGAGATTTGGTTGGGAGAATATATGACCTATAACAAATGGTTTGTTTAATTAATATTATCAATTTGTTCTAAGAGTGCATGGTATAACAAAATAGATATGTGATTGATGATTCATTATGTCCACATGGTGTGTTTTAAATATTTAATTATATTGAGCTTTATCTTATTTTTTATTATTGAGAGGTTTTGTAATATATTTTACATTGTAAGATTTTATGTTATTTTCTATTTAATGATTTTGCTATGTGAAGGAGTTACATGAATGGAAGAGAAAGTTGTCTTTAGAATGAAAAATAGTTTTTGGTAATTTTCTTCTAGCTTTGTGGAAGTTTGAACAATTAGTGTTTTCTTTCATTACATGGTTTCTAGTCAATCTCCATTAAACTCCCATAGTTCAATTCTTCCACAAACTTTGATGATCCAAGAGAGGTGCTATGAAATTGGAGTTGAGAAGTGCTACAAGATTTCACATTAGTTGTGCAAATTGCATGAATCTTTTCACTTGCATTTCTTCTTTTACATTTTTCTTCATTCAGATTCACAAGTGAGTTATCTTGGCTTCTTTTCCATTTATAGTTACATGATCTGTGTACATATGCAGGATTGGTATTGTTTATTCTTGTCTTATAATTATGATATTATTTGTGGGCTAAAGGGTTTTATATTTATGGATGGAATGTGGTGCAATGAGATTTTTATGTACATATATCCTACTATTTTTCTTTGATAATTTTGGATATGGCAATTGTAAGAATATGTCCAATAATTTTTTTATGGGATTTGATTTTGCCATTGGTACACTCAAATAATTCTGATTGATTCATGAACCTATGATTAATTTATATGGAGTTTTGTTTTTGAATTTTTGGGACATGTGGTTGATTCCCATGATGGTTAAATTAGAGTTTTTGCAAATTTTTATTGTCCAAATAAGTTGGCTTACTATATCCATTTTTCCTATTTTGATCTTGATACATTTTTATGATAACTTTCACTTGCATACTGGTTTGGATTGGATTCTTCTTTTCTTTGGTATTTTAAGATCTTGGTGTATTGTATTATTCTTCCTTACATTGAGCATTTTCCAATCTTGTGATTATATCAAATTCAATTCACTTCTTTCATTTCAATTTTTGGACTATCCTCTTTCCTTGTCACTTCATATTCTAGACCCATTGAGCTCTTCCCTATTGTTTCTTACCTACACTCATCATTCTAGAGTATGTTCTAGCTATTTCTTGGACTTTCCTAGGTAAACAAGATGTTACAAAACCTTACCAGTTGTCTCTCCTAAATCCCAGTATTCCTGTTAAGACGTCCCAACCTTGCACAAGACATCTTCCCCCAAGATGTCTTGCCTTGTCATAACAAGTCTCTACCAAGACATCTCCTCCCAGTCAAAGACATCTTCTCCTAGAACAAGATGTCTTTCCCAACCCAAAGACATCTTCCTTGAGACATCTTAGAATACACTAAGATGTCTCCTAGGCTTCTAAGATATATCTTGGTTTTCAAGATGTCTTTTTTGCAAGCCTAGTTTTTTATTAAACTTGGATTTTGTGAAGTTTGATTCTCTTATTTAGCTCTTAAATTGGATTTTTTTTTTTGTTTTCATACTTCTAGATATTTTGAAATTCTTTTGATCATGTCATATGCATATTTACCTTGTTGAGTCCTTCATTATTGAATTCTCCTAGCTTAGTATATTGTGTTTGGACTAAATTTTGAAGGATTGTGATATCTTCCTCATTTTGTTGTAATCTACATTTTTTCACTTGGAAATATTAAATCTTGTTGTAACCTTTTTTATTGACTCATTATTTGAGATCTTAAGATTGTTACATCATCTTATACTAATTGGAACCCTTTTGGGTAAGAGCATTGATCCTTAAGGGAATTCTAGTTGTTGTTGATTTTTTGGCATATCCAGGTAATTATATAATCAATCTTTTAGCATATTGACCATGTTCATCCCTTGAGAATTTTATTTACATCTTGAAAAATTTTCGAAACCTCTTAAACATTAAGTTCTAATCTCTCTGATGATGGTCATCCCATGTATTCGGAATGGATGTTCATGAATTAAGTATTTGTGGACTGTATCATTATTAGGATCTTTAGATTATTAGATCTCTAGATGAGATAAATTTTTTGATATTAATCTCCATTGTTAGTTTGGTTACCATGTTTTTAGGTTGTTTGATTATTGGATGTTAGAGCTAGCACCAAGTTTATGTGGCTAGTTGGAGATGGGTTTCTTGGAGATGATTTTGATGTTTAACCATCATTATAGAGTGCACTAGTGTGGCTCTTACTATAGGTTCCATCTTGTAGAAGAGGGTGATTCCATGGCTCATTGATTCCTTTGTTTTGGTTATGCCTTTAGAACTTTAGAGGTGATGTCCTAGGTGATGTTTCTAGTACTAGTATGTTTGGGGAACATTGAAAGTATTGTCTTGGGTGATGCTTCACATTCTAATTGAGAGTAATAATAAATCCCTACACATGGTAATTTGAAATTTGATTTGGTTACATGTTGGTTTTGGATTTTAGCAAGTATACATGACAACATAACACACATATTACATTGAGTGTGGTGTGTGCTAGCCTCCTTGTTTGTGATAACAATTGAAGTGGAAAAATATTGATCATGGAATTGTATGATGGATGGATGTTATGGCTATGTATTTATATATTTGGCTAGATGTTTGGGTGAATTTCTTATGCATTTTCTGAGGTAACATATTTTGTAGGTTAGCCATGCTCCTAATTCTCATGAGATTTGTCGATTCGGTAATTGGAAAGGTTGCCAAGTTATGTAACTTATTTTTATACTGATAGCCCATTTTATTTTAGGTTGACCATTTATTGGAAGGGAATGGAGCTCTTGGAGGACTCTTATGATGATATGAGCTTGATGATGTTGTGTATTAGTTTAGGGCTTTGGATATTATATTTGGCATTTTTAGCATTATATTAGACATTAATTGTCTTTTCTGTTCATGGATTTATGGATTGTGTATGGTTTAGACTTGTGCCAATATGACATTCATATATATTATGGAATTTAGTATTACAATTTATGTTATTCTATACTTTTCTAGAATTTTTATTTTTGTATGATTTTATATTCATGTATTTCTTTCTTTCACTGTTAGTTTTCTCTTCTCTTTTCTTTGGAGTCATGGCTTCATGATAGGTTTCTTTATTCCTTTCACTACATAGTTTTTTCATTCACATCTCTTACCATGAATAATCATTTCATTAGGGCTTTTACCAAACATAATGCTCTCTAAATTAAGGCATGGGAAAGAGGGTGTTACAAGTTGGTATCAAAGCTTAAATGATGAGTGGTGAAGAGGTATCCCTATGCCCAACCATATGAATCATGAAGTATTCATGCGTGATTTGGTCAAATTCTATGAACTCTCTAGTTTCTAGTGCACTAGTCTTCTAAGAAGTGAACCTTACCCTAATGGTCATTCATTGTCTTTCCAATTACATTTGTGGTGCACATGGTATTGTTAAGTGTAATTGAGGCATATGATTTTTATTATTTTGTGTTTTATGTTCTTTGGTGCATAGAGAGAGTGTGTGTAATTTAATAACTAATTTAATTTAACTAACTAACTAATCTCTAACTAGCTCTAACACAAGCATCTGGTCCCACTTTCTATACACATCCTGAACCCACATATCCATTGTTGGGCTATGCAACACTATGCTACTGGGTGCACCAAGCAATAATGCTACTGGGTGCACCAAGCAAATATGTGTTTATTCTTAAAGTAGTCATACTTATGTGTTTAATATATTTAGCTTATCTCACTTAATTACTTAATCATCTTAATTACTAAAAATATTGAATAAATAACTTAAAACATTAAATGCATGAAGAAAACATCTAAACTATCCATAATGCTATAAGATTTATTAAGAAGCTTGTCTTTATTGCCACACACACTATCATGCTTAGGTACAACAGTGCTCGAATAAAGGTCCCTACACTTGATTACTCTTGATGTGGACACTTGAGAAAATATTCTAAATTTTGAATGTAAAAACTGTAAGAGTTTGGCTACTATTATGACTTCTAATGCCTGTAAACATGATTGGGAGCTTGTATCTATAGTTTTTACTCTAGGGCTACATTGATAGGGCCTCATAGATGTAGCAAACACTACATCGATGCAGCCCCTACATCGATGTAGCCCCATCAATGGGGCAACATCACATAACCTCGTCGATGAGGCCACATCCACAGGAGCCTGTTGATGTGACACTTTGTTGCTCATCATATCCCCATGGATAAATGAAAATTTATCCTCACATTCCTTTATAGAATTGAGAAGGTATGGAATTATTGACTGACTCTTAAAAAAACAACTAACTTGGAAAAACTGAGTGCTTGAGTGTACAAATCACACATTACAAAAATTATGGTGTTCATGACCCAAAATTGAACACCATGAAATGACTACACATAAATTGGATAGCACATCCTCTAGTGGCATGAAGGCGATGGAGAAGATCAAACAATCCTAGGCAGTGGAGGCTCCTAAGGTTCTAAAGGATGTTCATTAGCTTCAAGCACATGTAGTAGCTGAGGCAACTATGGCTATCCTGGTGCAATTGCAACCTCTAGTGGAAGGTGAAAGGCATCTCGTAATGCCTTCATCTTCTCCCCCTTACTTCATGGATCATTCACAGTCCATGCAGCATCACCAATGTGGGTTGGAATGGGGACATCCCATAGATAGGGAATTACTGGGAACATTTCCTTTACATTGACAAACTAGGCAACGAACTATTTTCATTTGATATCAAATGCCCTGACTACATTCTATAGCTCCTGGTAGTCATTCATCCTTTTGTCTAGGTTCTAGGCAGTTGATCACTAATCAGTGAATCATGCTTTGAAAAGCTCGAGTTCAACATTTTCCACTGCAAGCTTTTGCTTGGTGTCTTTGTAATGCTTGAACTTGGCCTCATATATTAAGTATGAGTTGGCCACCTATTTCTTGAGCTCTAACCATAGTCATCCAATAGTCAACATGGCCAAATTTGCATAATGGAGATTGGAGAGCTCCATATATTCCATCATCTCCTTGATTTGCAACTCCTTCATGTAGATTTTTTCTTTGTTGTAGGTGTCTATCCCATCAACAATGGGTTGCCATAATTCCTTTCCTTGCTAGATATGTTGGAGGGTTTTGTTCACCTTTTCGTTTGCTAGATGGATATGTTTTTAATTTACTTCCTTTTGTAGGCTGACCTACTCTTTGTAACAATCCTAAACTCTCTCAAATTTAAGAGCCTTTGATTTCCAAGTTACTACCTTGATTGCAATTCTCTAGTGAAGGGTGCGAACCTCCTCCATGTAGAGATTTCTATTTTCTACTACCAATCTCATCAGTTTTTTGTTTGATCTAGCCAGTTGCTCCTATTGTTGATGGATGAAGTTAGTTAATTGTTACTTGTACTCATCAACATTATACAGGCAATGGTTCTCTATAGTCAACTATACATTCTCTTAGCAAGTCTGATCCAAGGCCTTTTGAATCTTATGTTGTGTGGCCTCTACCAAGGATTGGTAGAACACGACAATTTTCATTGCATCATCAACCCCTTTTAGTTTGGTGTGAAGCTGTTCCATAGCTTCATATCTTTTCAATGTCAAGTTGAGAAATGTGAGGTCGACAATTTGGGCTCATAATTTAGCAACTTCAACAAGCAAGTATTCATTCAGTTTCTTGGCTATTTCAAGCTATCCTTCTAAGATGATGTTATTGCCCCTTACCTCAAGCAACTTTGAATGGGTTGTAGTAATATTTTCTGGAAGGTTAAAGACATTCAAAAGTAGTTTCCTAGTTTGTACTACTCGATACAGTAGCTCTTCATGCTATGTTGCATTTATTTTGCTGCTTGTGGTTCCTACAAACATCTGCACATCCTTAAGTGTAGTGACATTCAATGCATATGTTGTGAGTGCATTGAGCATTTTGACAATGTAGTAAGCAACCACTTCCGCTATTGTTTCCTACCCTTGGTGCTACATCACCAATACTATTGCCCCCTCACCCTCTTCCAAATGCACTGAGAAGGTCGTAGCATTCCCAGAGATTTCTAGGAGTAACTATTGTTCTATGAGAGATATTGTAACCTCTTTGGTACTCAAATTTGACCTCACTGGTAGTTGTGTTCTTTGGGCAGAGAAAATGGATCCACCTCCACCAATTAAGTTAATTGTTTAGGCCACCTCATTAAGGTGACTCATTTCTGGTCTATACATGGATGGGTCCCTACCACTCATGCCTGCTCATTGCTCTTATTTACTCAAGAGCCATTCTTAGTATTCTTGCAACCATTGGGCAGTTGTAGAGATGTCTAACACAGTTGTTTGAGTGGAGGGTGGAGGTGGTGGTTGCTATTCCTCTTCTTAGATAGTCATTGTAGGCATCTTATCCTTCATCATTTCTACCCAATTTGTGGCTAGAATAGTCCTAATAGTATCATTGGTATAATGGACTATTCCTCCCCTCTGATAGAGTTTCTTGATGAGGCATGGAAAGGGGAGTGCCTTCCTTCTACATTTATTTTCTTTAAATCACTTCTCCATCTCTAGATAGATCAGCTGCAAAAGGTTGATAGGGAATCTCCCACTCAAAGCAGTGCATGCTTAGGTAGAGAAGGTGGTGATTTTTCTTAGCCTTACCATGGGATTGAGGTGGAAGGCTGCAATTTTATAGTCAATCCTCTTTGCTGATGTAAGTGCACCAAACTCCTTACGATTGATGCCATAGCACCATTGCATCCATTCATTCTTTATAGTAGGATCTACCTACATTGGGATCTCGGTAAGACTTGCCCTCATTTTTTGCAACCTAAGCACTATAGCAATGGCTTGCACTAAGTAGGACATTGAGATGTGCTTGATTTTCACTGTGGATTTGGGCTGCCTATTTTTCTAAAATAAAAACATCTTTCCCATGTACCATTCCCTGTTGGAAGTGATAATTGGCCATATGAGAGTGGCCTTCAATTGTTCATGCATTTCTTTTGGTGCTTGCTCTAGGAAAGGACCAAAGTTTAACTTCTAGAGCACCAATTTTTGGACCTCTCTAAATTTGATTTGATTCAAGCAAGCCTTTGTTAAGGTCACCTTGAGATTTTCTAATTGATGGGATGTGATATCGCGTGGGCCGTGATATCGTGTCTTCCCCTGCGATATCATGTACGCGATATCACGGTGTGCTATCATATCTATAAATAAGAGGTGGCTCTTCCTTGTTTCCTCATCCTAGGCTAGAAGTAGGGAAACTCTGGTAGATTAATCACTCCAAAGATACAATATTTTCCATGTGCCCACAGTAGGAGTCCTAAAGTGAATGGATCTTTATTCGAGCAGCATTGTACCTGAACACAAGTTGTGTACAGTAATAAAGATGAACTTCCTGGATAACCTTGCAGTGCATGGAATAGGATTTTATTTTAATGTTATTTATTTTTTTCTCTCTCACCCTTATCTCCTAGTAATGTGGAATGAGTACGACTTGATTACAAGCATTTAAGGATGTGTACGAATAATCAAGGAACAGATGCTCATCGCAACGCGAAATGAGTACGACTTGATTATGAGCATTTAAGGATGTGTATGGATAATCAAGGAACGGATGCTCATCGCACTTAGGCTAGATTAGATTCTCTCAACTCTTTCCTCCTAGTTAAGTGCCTCAATACGACCACTTCGAGCACATGCATTACGCGTGATGATCCTAGCAACGATTAGCGTTTGGTAGCCATGATTGCATCGGTTCAGGGTGTGTACAGTAAATGGGAATGGATGCTGACGCTAGGTAATTTAGAATTAGTTCATTAGTTAGAGTTAGTAATTAGTTTCTCAACCCTTCACCTCAATAGCATAGGAGATAAAACATAAAAGACTATAAAAATCATACACCTCAGACTTACTTAACCATACACCGTGACAACTACAAGTAATTCTAGGAAGACAATGAATGATTAACCCTAAGTGTTCCATGGGACGTGTAGGCATTTAGTCTAGGGAGTTCGACCGGATTGCGCATGCTACGCTCGTATTCGTATGATTGAGTGTAGGGGTATCTCGCCACTCATCATTGGTATCGTTGTCGGGGACTAAGTGTTTGTGCACCAAATAGAACATAAAGGATATCACTCACATCGTTGGGATCCTAAACGAACCTTTAGGTTAATTAACAAAAAAAAAATTATAATGGTAAAATTAGCACACCGATCAAAATGTCTTCTTCTCACAAAAGTAATTCACCACCTAGGACTAATACTAGAGACAATTAGCAACATAAAACACATAACCAAAATCAGCCAAGTCCTAAACAATACAAGATAGTCTATACTCATCCTGATGAGTATATTCCAAACTTTACCTTTATCCTTCATCAAGACGAATAGCTGCGATGGAGAGATCTACAAGGTAACATCATGTTAACCCCAGATCAATCAGTCCCTAACATGCTCTTCCGTGCTTTGACACAGATTAGCATGACAGAATTATTTGCTAAATACGTTGTGGAAGAATTTGATACGAGGGATTATCATCCCATAGAAGCACAACGTATCAGGAACTCAAGGTAGGAGAGTCAACATACACTTTTGAAGGACAAAGGTCTGCACATCCTTACCAAAATAGGAGATGAGGAACCCCTTATAATGAGTTCTTTAGCAAATGATGTTCCCCCTCCTAACGATGGTGAGAAGGTTGGGTATCAGAACCTATGATCAACGATACATAACACTAGTTTTGATCCCTGTGAATGCCAACTATTCACAGAGGGAACAACAACTCATACTAAGGATGAGCACTCAAATCGTCATCATGATCGGGGCTGAAGTAGCCGAAGAGAAGGCAAGAAACATCACCATGGTGATGGTTCCCCTTCCTCTTCCCCTTCATCTCATCACTCACCCTCTCCTTCCACATCTGGGCACAGCCACCATGAACATAACGGTGAGGATAGGTGTAGACGAAATGAGAGACCTCGACAGGAAATTCGAGAGAGAGGACAAGGGCAAGGATGTAGGGAGAGTAGGGAACAACGCAAACATCACAGGCATCATGAAAGAGATGATCATGATGAGCCCCTACTCAGAACCCGAAGTATGCTTGACATAATAGAGGCAGTTAGGATTCCAACAAGGCACCAAAACGATAGTCAGATCAAACGTTTAGACATGAACAAGATCCCACGTTTCGAGGGGGGATACAACGTTGATTCGCAGCATCATTTACAGGCATTCCACAATGCCTATGCCTTGCAGAATATAGAAAATAAGTGGCAAAAACTTAAGTTTTTCTCCAGGACACTCACCAAAGAAGAAGAGAGTTGGTATTGGTCCTTAGAACTGGAAACCATTTGGAGGTGGATTACGATGCTAGAACTCTTCAACGATAAGTATCAAATGTACTCTAGAGTGTCTAATTTGCGTAAGAAGATCCAAGGCTAGAAACAAGGTACTTATGAACCCTTGGATGCTGCCATGGCCTGCTACTACACATTGTTACATCGTTGCCTAGGCCATGGGTACGCTCAGCGAGATCAACTTTGCCACATCGTGCATGGGCTAAGGCATGAAATGAGAAGACCATTGGGACTTATGCCCAAGGGAGACTATCACAACTTAGATCCTGTGAAGTACATCGCTTGTTGGAACAAGTAGCAAAAGAAGAAGGTGAGCTACGTAAGAGGGAAAGTGCAGAAGAATACAACCACAATTCCTCCCTTCGAAAGAAGGGAGTGAAATTCTGTGATGAGGAGGATGAGTTACCACTTGAAGAGTTGGTGAATAGAAAAACCTTGCCGATTCAAAAACTAACAACAGAAGTATTGGCTAAGGTAGA
>MNCI01035508.1:255921-279844 GCA_015680685.1 Gnetum montanum
AATGCTGATCACTAAGTTTTGCTCATCTAGATGAGTATGTGCCTGATTTCACCTTCATCCTACATTAGGATGAGCAACTGCAATGGTGTGATATGGAAGGCAACATTATAATGCCTCCTGATCAATCTGTGCCTGTGATGTTACTTCAAACTCTTAAAAAGATAGGCATCCATGATCTTCAAGAAGAGTATGTTATAAATAATTATGACTACTAGGACTACCATCCCACTGAAACACAATGCAAGCAAGATCAACACCAGGAGAAGCATCATGAGGATGTGAAGGGGAAATGGTTCACTAATCCCTTGTTCCTATTGAACCAAGATGACAACAAGGATTCTCCTTCTGAGGGATCTCAACATGAAGATTCTCCACCCCTTGTTATTGATGATGGAGGTGTGGCCCTAAATCTACAGTCCACAATGAACAATCCATGTTCAGGAAAAGATGGCAATCAAGGCAAGAGCTCGAACAAGCATTATGATGATAAGAAGATTGACAAGTGTGGCCATGACAACCAAAGAAAAATTGTTAGACACCATGGTGGTGGCAATCCTCCTCCCTCTTCCTCATCTTCATTTAAATCTCTTTCTTCTTCTTCTAGTTCTAAAAGACACTGTAGAACTAACAACCATGATGGAGGTGAGCAACGAGGCAATAATATTGATTTCATTCCCACAATAATTGAACTGGTAATAGAGGACATCATTGACAACAACGAAATCATGATGATGATGAGCCTTTGTTGGAAACTTAAAGTATGCTTAACATTGCAGAGGTAGTCAAGATTCAAATGAGGCATGTGAAAGATAGTCAGATCAAGTTCTTAGACATCAACAATATCTCAAGATTTGAGGGGGGATATAACTATGATCAGAAAAATCATCTACAAGCCTTTCAAAATGCTTGCACCTTACAAAACATTGAAAATAATTAGCAAAAACTCAAGCTATCCCTCAGGATACTCACCAAGGAAGTAGAAGACTGGTACCAATTCTTGGAGTTGGAATCTATCCACCAATGGAGTACCATGTTCGAACTATTTAATTATAAATACCAAACATACTCTAGAGTTTCCAATCTAAGAAGGCAAATCCAAGGCCAGAAACTAGAGAGTCCACAGAATTTGACCGAATCACATGTGAATGCTTTGTGATTCACATGGTTGGGTGTAGGGGCACCTCTTCACCACTCATCACTTAGGTTTTGATACGCGACATCTCAGTGTCCTACTTTAATCCTCATCATTAAGTTTTGCTAATTTTTCTCTTTTTTTTTATTTGTTACTATGTCTAGTAATGGCAGATGCTAGACTTGGATACGATCATGGTAGGAGGGTGGATGGGGGACCTAGCAACCCAACATCAATAGCTAATCTTGTTCTTGAAAAAATAGAGGAGCCATAGGTAGATTCGCAATTCAAACCTATCACTCTGGTTACTACTCTAGCACATGGGATGCAAATTAGGAAAGTAGATATCAATTTCTATCTATTTTAGTTTCTCCATAAGCATACGGAGAAGAACCTTAGTTCACTATCAATGCAGGATGATTCAAGAAGTGATGACAATGGTAGATGACCAATGTAGGGAGAGCTTATGGAATAGTTCCATAAGCTAGTATTCCCTACCTTTTATTGTAACAAGGATCCTATAGTTTCCATTGAATGGCTTGAGGAGGTCCTTAAAATCTTCAAGTTGATGGCCTATACCCCTGTTCAGCAAACCTATTTAGCCACTCACAAGTTGTGATGCTCCTATAGGACACACTCACATATCTTGATACAAATTATTAAATACTTGAACCTCTTAGGATTTTAATGTAGATCTTCCCATAAAGAAAATCTACACTCCACATAGCTCAAAATACATACAATAAGAAATGATGTATAAGAAGATGATTCTTGAAATTAGATCTATGCCAATTATATCATGCTAGGATAATGAAACAACCAATCCTAAAATCAAATCCAAACACACATGATATAATAAGAAATAAGTAATGAATCTAATTAACATGCACTCATGCATGAGATAAATCAATCAGAACCCTTGGAGAAGAATGTAGCAATGGTAATGTAGCTTCTAGGAATAATCTTACAATCCTTTCAAGATCATACATAAGAACAAGAACTCCAATCCAATGAGTCATGTCAATGAATGTCTTGGATTTGTTAGATTTCTTAGAGGATTATATCTAGGCACTTTCCTTTATAGTATTTATACATGCAAGTTTTCTTATTCAAACTAAAGCTATAGAAATGTCTAGAAATAGCTTATTTTAATTTTCTCCAATAGCTATCTAAAACATTCTATTCAAGGCTTGTACATCCATACTAAAAATTCAGGTTGGATGTTTAAGACAAGTTAAAACATCCATCCTTTAACCTTGAATGTTCACAACTGGAATGTCTAAGTTGAAGCCTAGGATGTCTAGGCTAGGTGGAAGATGTGTTTAAGACCTGATTTTCTTTTTTCTTGGACATTTGTATTAAAGTCTAGATATTTGGGTTGCATCCATGATTAACTAAAGATGATTGATCTATACCTCTGTGCATCCTAGAATTTTTTATCTAGCTTTCTTGATTTCCTCCTTATCCTAGTGTTTACCAACCTAGTTAATTCCTAAAACACAAGAGTAGTTAAGCACACTTCTATATAGTTTAGTTTTTAAACCACAAAAACATGAGATAGATCAACACTATATTTGTGTTTGATATACTTTCACCATTAAGAAATTATTTCTTTGAAATGGTTATTTTTATTAATTCTGATAATATACATCATTAACAAGAATTGTAGGTTTACATCATTTATCACTGTTGCATTTGTAATTTATTATTATGTATTTTTTATTCATATTTACTGAAGTAATTACTTCTTGTAGCACACCAAAGATGCATCCAAACCTACTACTCAACATGAGGACCAAGAACTTAGAAGGAGGATTGAATAACTTTCCCAATTCAAACAACCAAGACAACAAAAACCACCCACATATTTATGTGGTTTCCCAACTTGGGTATGTCTACATTAAGAGGGTAGAATCCTTATATACCTTTGGACTTTGTTCCTTTAAAAATTGGTTTAAAGGATATCACAACCTTTACAATGTTTGAGCTTCACTCAAAGTGTTTTGTTGCTACAAAAACACTCAACCCCATAAGGTCCCAATAAGTTCAAAATGTGGTTTCAATGATCCCACAACCTTTACAAATATGTAAGCTCTTCTTGGAGTGTTTTCACACTAGAAACATACTTAATTGCACAAGGTCCCAACAAGCTTACAATATGCCTTTTCACAAAAATTACATCAATCCCATAGGACTACAAAGAGAGAAAAATAATCAAAGAGAGAGTATAACTAACTTTATAAATTCCTTGCATTCAGGCACACATACAACAATTCATAAATGATTAAGACAATAAGGAACAAAGCCAATTTACTTGATGTAGATGATAATAGATATTTCAATGAACAGTGCTTGTCCATTTCCCAAGAATTCTACTTTGTTTTATAATCTTTTACTTTCCAAACCCTCCTTAGAATTCATGCAATGGCAAGGAAATGGCTAGTTGGGATGTCCCATAGAAAATTAGGATGTCTCACTTGGGATGTCCTAGCAGCAATTGGAACATTTGCTGTTTATTTGGGATGTCTAGTCTATAACTGCACTTTGAGCTCTAGGACATTTTTCTAGCATTTGGGATGTCTCGGCAAATCTCAAAACACCTTCTTTTGGCTTATAGACTTCATTTTCTAATTAAGACTTTGTATCATCTTAGATTGACATCCCAACCTTCATTTTTTCATCCTAGCTCTCATTTTGTCATCCCATCTTTCATTTTGGTAATTCAACATTGGTTGTCCCAATCTCATGCTATCACTTTGAAGCTCACAATTATGCTCTTGTCATGTTCTTCCTTCGCCTTGCAAAAACATACAAAAACATTTTCCACATTTTTCATTTTCTAAGGTTTTAACATACCAAAAGGTCAACAATCTTTCCCTTTTGGTGATGTCCAAAACTTAAGAAAATGAATTAGCATAACCCATAATATCATATGATTAAGCAATTTAAAGGCACACACATTTGTAAATATATATCTAGCTAAGGATGACAAAGAGATAAATAGCCATTGATGAGTGCACATCCTTTAGCATAGGTTCAATGGGCTAAAATTTAAAATATCCTATTAAGAGTTGCCCATATCTAAAGAGCACATAATCCATTGATTATGAAGAGACATAATGAGAGCCTTTCAAATGTGAATCTATAATATTTCCATTTAGGACCAAAGGCATTGAAGATCTAGTATCATGTCCTTGAAATAATGAACCATAAGCCATTAGTAACAAAGTCACTATTTACTATTTAAGCTAAGATTTTATGACTATGAAGACTATATCCATAATAAAAGCAAGTCTTAATAAATATTCTTCACCAAATATCCAATACACATATCTTATGATCTTATGATAAATGCATAAGCTAATATTTTATGATTATGAAGACTATATCCACAATAAAAGCCAAGTCTTAACAAATAGTCTTCACTATATATCCAATACATATATCTTATGATCTTATGATAAATGTCTTTTCCCCCTTTTTGAACATCATCAAAAAGACACCACAAGTATATTTATTTTTTAAGAAGAGAGAAATAATCCATTTTTCTTTGAAGACCTTAGAAACTATACTAGATTTCAATATGAATAAAATTTTTCATGCTCATTTTCCAGTGTGCTAGAAATAGAAGTCTTGTAGCTTGAGTATCTTTTGGTGAGAGTCTTTGAAGACTTCTTCTACATGATGGCCCAAAAGATAATGACCATTGATGAGATATAGGCTCCCCTTGCATAAGTACTTTCAACTTTTGCAATGCATCTACAACTTGAAATTCCTTCCTTTGGTCATCTTGTCTTTGTAGATATGCATTCTTGAAATCCATCAAATTATGCAACATATCAATAAATCTACTATGGAGACTTTTGTCAACCAAAGTCTCCCATTAGTAGTATCTATGATAAAGGATGTTTTTCAAAATTTTCAACATAGACACTAGCACAATAATTTTCCTTTATATATTTAATAAAGAGCTTCTTGTTAATGAATAACAGTCAAGGGCCTTGAACTACATGAAACCACTACATACTAGTTAAGGGCTCAAAATTTGATTTATCAGCATTCATCAAAAATATTTCAAAATCTTTTAGTACATATTATAGCTCAACAATTATTACAAGCATAATATCTACATCATATGAGTTGGATCACAAGGTATATATGGTCTAACACTGGTGAGGTGATGCAAACTTACAAACCCTGCCTTGTGAATTTTTGTACCTTGATCCTCTCTTTAGACAAATCACATCAATATCCATTAAAACTTTGATGGTCATATGCCTTTATCTGTAGCTCAACATCTTGCTAGATCAAGTCATATTTTCTTTGGATAACCAAGGATTTCCAAGAGCATCCATTCAATGAATTTTCTATTTATTAACATTTATAAGCATAAACTAACCTACATTAAGTCTAGTAATCAATGCAATAAAGACTTACCATTACTTACCTTGCTTCCTTTCCAACATGAACATTATTAATGGAGTTTAAGATGGGGTCCTCCATCATAGAGTACCTCCTTAGCATGCAAATTTTCCTTACCTTTTCTTTCATCAGCATCTTTTTTTAAATCTCCAAACTCTTGTGAGGTTGCTACCTTGGCATGTTCATGTTCTCCAAAATAAAAGGACCGATAATTTTTCCTAGTTATGGGTACCAATTCTTTAATTTCATTAGAGTCCATTTCTTCCTCATGTTTGTTGGTTTTCTAAGATTTTTTACTCTGCAAGATACACTTACTAGACTCCCTTGGACAAGAACAAGTAGCCACATTATTTTTCTATATAGATGGTTGATGAATAGCTTGTTCATGTCCACATACTTTACGACAAAAATATAGGATATCTCTAATTCCGATAAGATGATCAAACCTACTCTAGTTTCTCCTTTTAGATTATATCAAACTTGTACAAGCATTCTTTTGATAAGCCTCCTCCAAATCTTCATCATTATGTTGATTTTGAGGCACTTCCTAATTTTTTCTAGTCCTTAACATCTTTTGTATCTCTACAATTCTACTCATATAAAATGATTAGTAATTAAACCTTAGCCTTTACATCTAAGAGTTTCTTTTTTATATTGGAGCATATAATATAGATTTCATAAATTTCATTATCTTTTCTACACATTTCTTTTTTCATTTTTCAAGTAATTAATGTAGAGTAATAATTTCTTCACAAAATTCACTATACCTTTCATTAGTTTTATCTTTATATTCTTCAAGGAATTCTGTATAATTCTCATATGTAAGAGCCATGCATATAAGATGTGAATTAGTTGTAGTATCATCTACATTCTCTTCACTTTATTCATTATCCCAACTAGTGTAGAAATTTTTCTTTTTTTTATCCACTTCGAATTGGTCCTTCTTTGGAAACCTGCCAACACTTGGATATTCAAAGGCCACAAGACCACTATAACCACAAACCCAACATTCTATAGAGGATGCATCAAGATTTGAACTTTTAAAATTCTTACCTCTTTTCTTACCTTTGATGCTAGATTGATTGAAGTTTTTGCCTTTTTTTGCAAGTAATCTTTGCACTCTTCTTGACAAGAAAGCCAATTCATCTTTTTTGTTTGCTTCATGTTTAGGTGGCCCCTTCTCCTTTGATGAACTCTTGAGGGTAATGGACTTTTCTTTAATTGCAACTTTACTTTTGAGATTCATCTCATATGATATAATTATACTTTGTAGCTCTTCAAATTTTAGGATTGAAAATTCCCTTATTTCCTTCATGACTATTACTTTGGATCTCAATTTGGGCTACAATGTTCTTATCATTTTGATGATTACATTACTTTCAAACAAATATTTTCCCATCTCACAAATGGCTACAACCAAATCATTGGCTCTAGAGAAATAATCCTTTATTTTCTCTTCCTCTTTCATTTTGAGTTTAACATACTCACTTTGTAGCACTAGAAGTTTTGATTATTTGATAATAGATGTATCTTTATGTGTTACTTCTAGCATTTTCTAAATTTCTCTAGTGGTTTTGCACCAAACTACTATATTAAATTCAAATTTACTCAAAGCACAATAAAGACAATTCTTTGCCTTTGAATCAAACATGAATTTATCTTTGTCAGCTTATGTCCATTTGCTTCTTGGCTTGGTAGCTCTAGTGGTGTTGTTGATGGATGGTGTGTAAACTTCAAGAATAGACTCCCAAAATTCAAACTCCATGGGTTCAAAGAATCCTTGCATTCTAGCATTCCAGTATGTGAAGTCAATCCCATTGAACATAGGTGGCTTAGTGTAGGATCTTCCTTCCATTATTCAATCTTGAGATGTTAAGCTCCAAGCTTGAGAGTATGAGGCTTAGATACCACTTGAGGACTAAGAACATAGAATGAGGGTTGAATAAGTTTTCTAATTTAAACAACCAAGATAACCAAAATCACATATAAATTTATGTGATTCCCCAACTTGGGTACATCCATACTTGAAGGGTAGTATCCTTGCACACCTCTGGATTTCATTCCTTTAAAAAGTGATTTAAATGACACAACAACCTTTATAATGTTTGAGCTTCACTTGGAGTGTTTTATCACTACAACACACTCAACCTTACAAGGTCCCAATAAGATCAAAATGTGGTTCCAAGGATCCCACAGCCATTACAAAGATGTAAGTTTTGCTCTAAGTGTTTTCATACTGGAAACATACTCAACCCTAAAAGGTCTCAACAAGATTACAAGATGTCTTCTCACAAGAAGCACATCAATCCCACAGGATTACAAAGAGAGAAAAAGAATCAAGGAGAGAGTGTAACTAACTTTACAAATTTCCTACACTTAGGCACACATACAATAATTGATAACAATTCAAAAATCATGAAGACAATGAGAAACAAAGCAAATTCACTTGATGTAGATAATAATAGATATTTCAATGAATCATGTTTTTGATTTCCCAAGAATTCCACTTTGTTTTATAGCCTTTAACTTTCCAAGTCCCCCTTGGAATTCATGAAACAGCTAGGAAATAGCTAGTTTGAATGTCTCATTCATGCTTGAGACATCTATTTGCAAATAGCTCACATTCAAATGGGATGTCCCAAAGAAAATTAGGATGTCTCACTTGGGACATCCTAGCAACAACTGGGATATCTATTGTTTATTTGGGACGTCTAACCTACAACTGCACTTTAAAATCTAGAACATTCTTCTAACATTTGGAATGTCTCGGTAAATCTCAAAACACCTTCTTTTTGCTTCTAGACTTTGTTTTCTAATTGATATTTTGTGTCATCTAAGATCAATATCATGCTCTCATCTTTTCATCCCATCTCTCATTTTTTCATCCTAGCTCTTGTTTTAGTAATTAAAAACTAGTTGTTCCACTCTCATCCTGTCACTTTGAAGCTCACGATTATGCTCTTGTCATGTTTTTTATTTGCCTTGTAAAATCATACAAACACATTTTCCACATTCTTTATTTTCAAAGGTTTTTACATACTAAAAAATCAACACAATATACATCTATGACAAACATCATAGATGCAAAGAAATAATGATGATAAGATTGTCAACTAGTATAGATTTATTATGTCTATTATTCTAATAAGTTATAAGCTAAGTAGAAGAAATGGTATAGTAGAATTGTAGGCCAAATGTTATTCCATAGAAGCTACTAGATTTAACATAAATTTCATTAGCATTCATTCTAGTTTGAACCTTGGAGTATATGCTTATAAAGAACCTTTTGCCTTAGCTAAAATAAGTATACAACATCAACTTTCTCAAGTGAAATATATAATCACATATGAAATGAGTTTTGTGGGTGGAAAATTACTATACAATATTAATAGAAGATTGATGAGACGCGACTTACACTAGGCTGCGATATCGCGTACATGATATCGCGTCTTCTCCTACGATATCGCGTACACAATATCGCGTCCTGCCGCCATATCTATAAATAAGAGGCGGCACTCCCTTCATTTCCCAATCCTGGCTAGTGTAGCGAAGCTCTGGCAGATTGATCACTCCAGAGTTAGAATTTTTTCCCATGTGCCCGCAGTAGAAGTCCTAGAGTGAACGGCTCTTTATTCGAGCAGCTTGTAACCTGAACCCAAGTTGTGTACGACAATAAAGGCGAACTTGTTTGGATAAACCTTGCAGCACGTGGTTTCATTTATTGCTTTCATTTCCTGCTTTCCTAGTGCGTTCAAGTATGACTTGATTACGAGCGTCTACGGACGTGTACGGCTAGTCAAGGAATCGGCTGCTTATCACACGTAGGCTAAATAGGTGCCTCAGTACGACCACTTCGAGCACTTGCATTACGTGTGGCGATCCCAGTAACGATTAGCGTTTGGTAAGCTGCAGTTGCATAGTTCAGGGTGTGTCCGGTAAGTGGGAACGGATGCTAATGCTAGTTAATTTAGACTTAGATCTTAGTTAGAGTTAGTTTAGTTTTCTCAACCCTTTCTCCTGGTAGCATAGAAGATAAGCCGAAAATACCAAAAAAATCACACACCTCAGACTTGCTTAACCATACACCGTGACACATACAAGCAAGCCTGGGAAGACAACGAACGATTAACCCCAAGTGTTTCTTGTGGCGTTAAGGCATTTAGTCTGCGGGGTTCGACCGGATCGCGCGTGTACGCTCGTATTCGTATGGTGGAGTGTAGGGGTACCTCGCCACTCATCAAAGATTAAGAAACATATTTCCCAAGGCATCAGAAAAGGTCTTAATGGAAGATAAGTTATACTCATAGGAGACTTAGATCAACTTCTTCTTGTTCTTGATGGCATAGCATATGCATTCAAAAATCCAAATATTACATGAGTTTGGTAATCCTTTAATACATTTATTATGATATATGCATTGTATGAACAATGTGTAAGTGATTCAAAATAACAAAGATTCAAGAAAGTTCTTATGCATATTAGGGAAAGAAAATGTCTTAATGAAGAACATGAATTCTTGAATGCCTAAATAAATCTTCTAACTTCCAATCAATTAGATAGTTTTCATGACTCAATGCATTTATATGATATATAGATGAATGTATAGTTATAAACGAAGAAAATATTGATAAAAATGTATCGATCCATTTCTATATGTATTGCTAATAAAGATTCCCATGAATTCAAAATCCCAAAGGAATATGAAGACAATACTAAATAATCTTTAATTATATGTGAAAATGAACAAGTAATTCTTATTTTTAACCTTTATATAAATGCAAGATTGCTAAATGGTACACACAACATAGTTTATAGTATTATCTATAATCCTAGAAAATAGCTACCTACATTATCATCATATGTTATTGTTCATTTCAACTCCTACATTGGTTGTTCATTTAATAACCATAACCCACATCATCTACCAGTTGTATCCTATAATTTTAGAAGAATCATGTTAGCTAACATTATGATTAAAATTGGTCATAAATATCCATAAATCTCAAGGAATGACTCTAGATAAGGCTACTACTGATATAGGATCAAAAGAAATCACAATTCTTACATTTGTTGCATTATATAAGGTTAAGAATATTAATTTTTTGAGATTCATCCTTCATTATCTTTGTAGATATATTGAAAAATTTCTAATTTCAAACATCTTCATAGTAGACTTACAAAGAAAAAATGTTTTACTAATTTAAAAGAATAGGCATCTTGAATTAATGCTCATTTATACTCCTAATTCATGTCATACAACTCTAGATAGTTTGCTATAACAATCATGTAATGTTTTTCTACATCAACATATTTGAAATGATGATGATTTTTCTCTTTAAGCTCTTCCTTTGTTTTTTTTTATTTGATACCAATAATTGTTTTCTTGTCTCAATAATTTGTTGCATTAATGGTATTGATTTCATTATAATGAATTGTAGTACCTTTTATTGAAAAAATTATATTCATTTATTCAATGTTTTTTATATTATTTAATTATTTGAAAATGTTATGGAAAAGGGGTATAGGGCTAGATGCATGTAGTATAGAGGCACATATTAGATCTCTTATGATGTCTCTTATGTATTTGTCAATGTTCTCTATGAATGTTGTGTGTATGCATCATATTGGTTCAGTCACTTATATGATTATCAAGATATCCTTACAATGCTTCTAACCTCAAACTAACATGTTACATGTGTTTTGTGTACTCTTGTTATGCTCATAATGTCTTTAGTATGTTGAGTAAAAATTCATTGTTAAATATTTTATATTTTTTTGACTAAAAAAAAGCATTTATTAAACCAACAAAGCAAGATTTTATGATTACTTATTGACAACTATCTACATGACACCATAGGAATATTTGAATTTTTTTTCTTTGGCATGGAGGAGGAAGGACTTTAGATCTAAAAATATAAACATATTAAAAATAAAAATTCAAAGTACATAAGTAGAGATGCACTACATAGAGAAGAAATAATCAAACAAAATAGAAAGACCCAATGATTTTGGGGGGTGCCTTTCTAGGTTTTTATCCTTACAACCAATCCTAGAAAACCTTTCTTCTCAAATAGGAAAATAATCAACCCTTGTCCCCATTCAAAAGCACCCAAATGGGATTTTAATTCTTGCTAAAGGCTTCTTATTAATAAAAAAAGAAATTAAAGAGAAAAAATTTTGAAATTCAAATAAAGCATCAACTATTAAATGATTTCATCTTGAACTAAGAAGGAAGAGAATTAGCTAGAGAATCTCTGTGAAAAATCAAATTACATTGAAACTTCTAGATGGCATAAAGAATAACTAGACAAAAGCAACTCCAAGTATGAAGAAAAAATCCTTGAAGTTGAGGAGTATCACCAAATAAAACTTCATCTAAGTTTGGTTGAAAACTATATCAATACATGTTACACCAAGTCCAAGAGATACAAGCAAGGGGACAAATTAAAAAATAATAAATGATTGTATCTTCCATGTTATAGACAAGACATTTAAGTCATGAACATCCAAATGATAGCATAGAATACCAATAGGTAAATCTTGATGAATCAAATACTACAGAAAATGTCTAACGTTTTGAGTAGTGGCATTCCATATCTTCTAAATTTGTTGCTTTCATAACTACACATTCTAATTAATCTTTAAAAGATAACTTAATCTTGCCCAAATATTAGTATTAGAATTTATAAGGGTACACACTATCTTGAACTAGTATGGAAAAATATGATGGCTATTAATCCAAGAAAAATATAAAAAAATCATTATCAAAATTTTGAATACTTACGCTTCTATCCAAACCATCCAAAAGATTAAAAAATGTTAACTTTTCAAAATCATTAATGTCATAGAAACTCTAACACATAGACCAAGTAATCCATCTATTATCCATGTGAAGAGATGAAAGGGAGGAAACGCCAAGCTTACACCATGTACTACAAAGACATGAATACCTAATAGTTTATGGTTCATTATGAATGAAAAGTGACCAAGGATAAATTTTATCAAGCATAGAAATATAAATAGTAATATTATTGAAGTTTCAAAAATCACAAATAAAACTCTAAGCCTTCCAAATGTGCTTTAAGATAGTCAAACTTGATATAGTAATACCTTTTAGAAAAAGCATCGAATTAAAAAAATGAATGTCTTTCTAGTAATCACTAGCTTTAGGCTTACCTCATCTAGATGGGCTTATGAAAAAGAAGCTTTTAATACTCTTCACCAAATAAGCACTTAACCACCCACTTACCACATAAAAACAATACCCTTCTTGTAATAATTGACCAATGCTAATCCACTATTCTCTTTGTAAGAAGTGCAATTATTCTAGGTAACATACCAAAATCCTTTTCTAGAATGGATATTAATCCAAAAGAAATTTTTGAAGAGTTGATCAATTTGACGATATGCAGAAATACTAGGAGCCCAACATGAAGAATAATATACATGAATAGCTTGAATGATATGATTATAAACAATGAACTTACCAATCATTGAAAGCTTCTTTTCCTTAGTAAGTTTTGTTCAATTTTCTTGATTGTAACATGGCATAAAGTTTAGAAGATGAAGCAAAGAAAAAAGGAATGCCTAAAAATTTGAAAACATTATACTTTTCTAGAAAAATATCAAGATTTAGACAAAGCCCATTCTTAAAACCCCTTGATGTAAAAAATAGAAGATTTTAACCAATAAATATAAGATTTTGAAAGTCTATAATACTAATCAATATGATAAAAAAGATGATATGAAATAGCTTTATCATTTTTTATCATAAAAAGTAGTTATTTGTAAAATGCATATTTAATAATGTAGGAACATTATTTTCAATAAAGATTCCTTATAGCATATTGATGTAGAGACACCTCTTTTGATCCCCTTGTTCTTCTCTATGTGTGTGTTTTTGCAAGCTTTCAAACCCTATGTCTTGAGACTACATGAGACATCTTGGCCAAGCTTGAAAGTGACTAGGAAAACTAGCTAATCAAACTAATGTCTCGGGTGAGACATCATAGGTGAGAGATATCCACTATGCATGAGACATCTTAGATCTAGATGAAACATTCTAAAAAAAATAGTATATGTCTCAACCAAGAGGTGGGTTTCACAGGAGACATCTTAGCAAGATCAAAGATGACCTAAATGGATGGGGAAACTTTTGAAAACACCCATTCCAATTTGTGAAAAAGCTGGAACACAATGGAAAAATATCAAAATAGCCAAGGAGAAGGTGAGAAGACTTGGAAAACATTTGAAAAACCTCAAGCTGAGTTGAGGAAAGGTTTCTAGGTTTTTTATCTTCTAGTTTAACATAACTATTAATGTATTCATCATTGTTAGACTATGATGAGTGAGAAAAAAACTTTTGAAAGTGGAAAGCTAAGTAAGAGAGAGTGGGTGAACACATTGAGTGAGTGAAATTAGTGATTTCAACTTTAAGATCAGCTTGTGGTGTGGTGGTCTATGTGTTCTATTCTCTTGTATTTCACTTTATGAGTGGAAGATCTTAGTCCTAGGTTATGGAAGAGATTTCTATTGGTTGTGTCTTGCATTAAGAAAAACTATTGTGTGGTTGTAGAGTCTCATGCTCTACCATATCATTTGAGTATGATAGGTTTTAGATGTTTGTGGGTTATGGAAACCCTATCATAATCTTCTAATTGCATTAATTGAAGATAGCTAGTTTTCTTATTTTCTAGAAAACAGCTTTGTTTGCATAATATCTAAATTTAGTAATTGAAGATGAATTATTATTGGAGTGAACCTACTCCGATGTTATTGGTATCAAAGCCTAGCTTTATTGTTTCTTGGAAATTGATTAAGGATTTTGTCAATATCAGATGGCATCCAAGAAGAAACATGTGCAAACTCTGAATTGGGACATGGAGAGCCTAAAGCCAGCCTTCTAGATGATGCTTACTCTATTAGATGAAATCAACATGAAGGTAGACTGAAATGCTAGTCCTAGCCATATTCCAACACATGAAGGTGAAGAGCATGTACATTCAAATGAAGAAGTTTCATAGCTAGATGGAGATGGAGCTAGTGAAGAGGAAGGACAATCTAGCTATTTGAGTGTAGGAAACTCCAAGGGCTTCAATGGTGTTCAATGCAACTTCTTCAAGTAAGCTTGAGGAGGAAGATAAGGCAACGCTTACAAGGGTGTCTATAAATTCTTCAATACTTCCATATGTGAAGTTAAAGAATTTTAATAGTTTAGATGGCACCAATGCTAATGTAAATTGGCTAAAGGCACTTTTAAATCATATTCAGCTAGAAGAGATATCGAATAACTTGAGGGTACTTATTGCTAAATCTATATTAGAAGGTATGGCTTCTACTTGGTGGAAAAAGGAGTTCCATGGTTATGAAAGATGAAATGATCAACCTATCAAAGGTTGGGATTTGATAAAATATCAATCAAAGAGAAAATTTGAACAGTCTTGTTAGAGACAAGAAACCATTATGAAGTTAAAATTCCTAAGGTAAGGTAACAATGATGTTAAAGAATTTTATATCAAATTTTGTGATCTATTCCATCAAGCTAAGGTAAACTAGGAGGAATATAAATAAGCTTGAATATTTCTAGGAGGTCTCAAAATGGCATACTAGTAAGAGTTGTTCTTTTATGAGACACAAACTCCTTATGAGGCTTATGATTTGATACTCACGGTTAAGAAGAAATTAGGTGGATTCAGAAATAGGAGCAAACAAACTTCCAAGGGGAAGGAGAAGGGATCTAGATTTGAGAAGGAATCCAAGACTAAATCTAAAAACAATAAGGGTATCCAAGAAAAGAATATTGAAAGAGATGATGAGAAGGGCAAAGCCAAGAATGACCAAGGCATGGGAGGAAAAGCTCAAGGTAGAAACTTATAAAAAGTTCAATGCTTCAAATGTGAAGAATGGGAACATAAGCAATGGGAATGTCCACTTCATAAGGCCACAAGGGCAAAGATGTATAAACCATGAAGGTGGAAGATACATCAAGCTAAGCTCTTTAGAGAGGTAATTCTAATGCTTCAAAAATTGAGGATGTTTCTGAATTAAATTCCTATGCATTCATGGGAAATGTCAATAAAGAAGATCATCCTAATAGGAAATTGTTGTTTTAAATTGGGGCTAGTTATTTGCTTACTAGGGAATGAATTCATGTTTTAATTGATGGCGAAGCCAAAGAAAAAGTTATTTCTTCTAGGATAGTTGCTAAATTGGGTTTTTGATAACTAATCCTCACCTAGCATCCTATAAGGTGCATTGATTGTCTAGATATTTTTTCCAAGAGGTAAGAGAGCAATACACCTTGAAATTTAAAATTGGGAGTTTTCATGAGGTCATGAAGTGTGGTGTGCTTCCATTACATTATGGTAATGTAATTCTTAGTAGACCTTGGAATTTTGACAATGATGATCAGTTTGATGGAGCAAGAAATGTATGGAGTGTTGCTAGACTTCTATGGCAACTAAATAAGTGAGGCAAAAAAGCTCACTTAATGCTTTCTTAATCCTTTTAGGAAAGAGGAAATATATTAAGAAACATGATGAAACTAGTTTTGGTTTTGTTCATATGACAACAATTACTACTAACCATGATGATGTGCAAGTTGAGATTTCTACATGTGTGTTAGGATTGAAGGAAAAATTTTCCAAGGTGTTTAAGGGGGAATTGAATGGATTATCATCATGAGAATGACTTCATCCCTGGTGCTACCATTCCAAATGAGAGAGCTTACTAGATGGCACCAAATCAAAGGGCTTAATTACAAAGGTAGGTAGAAGGGTTTCTTGCAAATGGCTTCTTGAGGGAATCCATTTCACCTTGTATAGTTCTAGTAGTGCTAGTGTCAAAGAAGGATAGCAATGAATGAAGGATGTGCATTCATTCCAAGGCAGTGAATAGGATAACAGTAAGATACAAGTGTGCTATTCCAAGGATGGATGGTGTCCTTGATGTCCTTACCACTGTAGATATTTTTAACAAAATTGATTTGAAGAGTGGGTATCACCAAATTAGAATCAAGCCTAGTAATGAGGGGAAGATAGTTTTCTTGTTTTCTAGCAAATAGCTTTTTTTTCTTTTGCATAATATATGGATTTAGTAATTGATGGTTAATTATTATTGAAGTGAACATGCTCCACATATTATGTTCCTAATCCTTCTGTATGGCATGACCTAAAAAATTGATGGGATGCGATATCGCATCCTTCCTTGCGATATCGCGTACGCGATATTGCAGCACACCGCCAAATCTATAAATAAGAGGTGGATATCCCTTGTTTTTCCATTTAGATCTAGACTGTAGCCAAACTCTTGTCATTTTTCCATTCCAGAGTTAGAATAATTTCCATGTGCCTGCAGTAGGAGTCCCAAAGTGAAGGTTGCATTGGTTTAGGGTGTAAATAGCAAGTGGGACAGATACTGATGCTAGGCATTAGAACTTAGTTAGTTAAAGTTAGTTACTTAGTCTCTTCACCCTTTCTCCTCCTAGCATAGGCGATAAAAGACAAAAGACATAAAAATCACATACCTCAGACTTACTTAACCATACAACTACGACAAATACAAGTAAGTCTAGGAAGACAATGAATGATTAACCTTAGGTGTTCCATAAGGCATGTAGGCACTTAGTCTACGGAGTTCGACCAGATCGTGCGTGTAACGCTCGTATTCATACAGTTGAGTGTAGGGGTACCTCGCCACTCATCATTGGTGCCGTTGCTGGGGACTAAGTTGTTTGTGCACTAATTAAAACATAAGAAATCATCCACATCATTGGGAAGCTTAAATGAACCCTTAGGGTTAATCAAAAGAAAATTTAAACAACGGTCAATAGCACACCGACAAGATAACAATGTCTTCTTCTTCTCATAAAAGCACTTCACCACCTAGGGATCACACAAGAGACAGTCGATGGTCTAACACACATAACCAAGAACCGAAAATTCCTCAATAGTATCGGGTAGTATATACTCACCACGATGAGTATGTACCCAATTTTACCTTTATCCTCCATCAATATGAACAACTGCGATGGAGAGACTTGCAAGGTAACATAGTGTTACCTCCAAATCATGCAGTCCCAAGCATGCTCCTTCGTGCTCTTGCACAGATAGGCATGATGGAACTATATGCTGAATATTTTGCATGTGATTACGACACAAGGGATTACCATCCCACAGCAGCACAACGTCTAAGGGACTTGCAGTAGGAGAGTTATCGCACATCGTTGAAGGACAAAGGACCCTGCAACGCTTCGCCTGTCATAAGAGAAATTAAGGGTGGTGAACCTATCTTAATAGGTTCTCCAAAAAATGATGTTCCCCCTCCTAATGATAGTGAGGAGGTAGGGTATCATAACCTACACTCTATGATTCACAACCCTGGTTTTGATTCCCATGAACACCAAGTGTTCGATGAGGGAACACAAACACATGACAAAGGTGGAAAATCTAATCGTCATCACGATCGAGGCCATAGCCACCAAAGAGAAGGTAAGAAACATCATCATGGTGATGGTTCCCCTTCTTCTTCCCCTTCATCACACCATTCACCCTCTCCTTCCACATCCAGACACAGTCACAAAGAGCCAAACCGTAAGAATAAGGGTAAGGATAAGCAAGATGAGAACCCTCCATGAGAGAGTCGAGAGCGAGGACGAGGGAATTCTAGAGAGTCAAGGCATGAAAGAAGGGAAAGTAGGGAACCATGTAGGCATCATAGACATCATGAGAGAGATGATCGTGATGAACCCCTACTAGCAACCCGAAGTATGTTAGACATTACGAAGGCTGTGAGAATACCTACAAGGCATCAAAAAGATACCCGGATCAAGAGACTAGACATGAATAATATCCCATGATTTGAAGGGGGATATAATGCTAATCCATAGAATCACTTACAGGAATTCCATGATGCTTATGCCTTGCAGAATATTGAAAACGAGTGGCAGAAGTTAAAGTTGTTCCCAGAGACACTTATAAAGGAAGCGGAAAGTTCGTACTGGTCCTTAGAACCAGAAACCATCAAGAGGTCGAGTACGATGCTAGAGATGTTTAATGATAAGTATCAAATGTACTCCCAAGTTTCCAACTTGCATAAGCAGATCCAAGGATGGAAGCGGGGTAATCATGAACCCTTGGATGCTGCCATGGGCCAATATTATGCACTACTACATCATTGCCTGGACCATGGTTACGCACAACGGGATCAACTCTGCCATCTCGTAGATGGGCTAAGACATGAAACTAGGAGAACCCTTGGGACATATGCCCAAGGGAGATTATCTAAGCTTAGGTCCCATGAGGTGCACAGGCTATTGGAGCAAGTAGCTAAGAAAGAAGCGGAGCTATGGAAAAGAGAAAGTGCAGAAGAGTATAACCACGATCCTTCCCTCTGAAAGAAGGGAGTAAGATTCTATGAGGAAGAGGATGAGTCACCACTCAAGGAGTTGGTGAATAGAAAGACCTTGCCACTTCAAAAGTTAACAACTGAAGTGTCGGCTAAGGTAGATCAAATGTGGGACTCCTTGGATAGTAGATTTGAAACCGTTTTAAAAATTGTAGAGGAGTCTAAGGAGCGAAGTAGTGACCATGATAAGAAAAAGAGGAGAGATCTAGACCATGCACATAACAAGGGAAAGGGAAAAATGACTATCACCAATGAGGTTGTGGATTCTGACACAGACAATGACAGTGGATGTGAGATCTACCAATATGACCATCCTAAGGGATGTTTCCCAATAATCTCACATCTACAAGAGTCCAAGGTGTATGCACTCAACCCAAGACTTAACAAACAGCAAGCACCCCGAAGGTTACCTTATCCCCAAGGTAACCTGAGGTAATTCTACCAACCATTAACATATTATCCAAGTGGAAATCCACCACAACCTATCGGGCAACACTAGCAGTGGCAACACCCACAGTCATGTGGAGTGCCACCACCTAGACAACAATACCCTTACCGGCAACCAAACCTGTATGGCTATTACGTGCAGCAGCCGATTTCTCCAAGTGACTCTATGGGTCACATAACCCCACAATGTCACTACTAGATTTGGGAGTATTTTAGGACTCCTTCTCCTATGGGGGACATACCACATACATACCATCCTCCGAATCCATCCACCACTCTTACGTCGGTAGCTCCACCACCAACCGCTCCAACATCATGAGGGCTTCAAATCCCCAATTCTCAATTGATTCTGACAATTTTATGCCAAAAAGACCTTTCTCCAGAACTAACAATCCAACTAAGCCCTCACCCTCACAAGCAGTTGAACATCTAAACACCTCCATACCAAATAAAGTTTCAAGACCTTCTTCGACCCAAAAGTCAAGCCCAATGCACATGGTTATGTTAACACATACTGTGATGGACTGGATTAAGATGGGCCACCTTCCCAAGAAATTCTCTGATCTTGGAAGTCCCCTAATTTATCTCCAAGTTGTTAGGAATGAACCTTGTAAAGCTCTTCTGGACTCAGGTTCTGATGTCAACCTAATATCTCAAGAGATGTACAAAGCCTAGAACTTGCCTCCATTAAGGAAGAGTAACATTCGACTTGAGCTAGCTGACCAGTCCATCACTATCCCCTTAGGACTAATGGAGGACATCGTTACCACTATTTGTGGGTGGTCATACCCAACAGATTTCCTAGTGATACAAGTAACTAATAGCAAGGGGAACTTCCCAATAATAATGGGAAGAGCGTGGCTAAGTACGATAGATGCATGCCTAGGCATCCATGATCTTTCCCTAGAAATATCCAAGAAAAATACTTTTGAAAAGATCGAGAAGAAGAAGGCTCCATGCATCGCATACAGTGACACAAGGTGCCATTGCATGCAGAAATCATGGGTTATGCGAAGTTTAGCATTACCTGCATGCAATCGGTGTGCACAAGAAATTAATATACAAAATTTCCTATATGCAGCAGCCACATAATAGGAAGACACCTAGTGGCTGATGGCTGATCAAGAGAGCAACTCGATAGCATGCATGGAACTAACTGAGGGGATAACTAGTGCTTACGTTGAAAGCATAGACGTACTTGAGCAAGTTCGTTCCCAACTTCCAACCCTTAACTTTGAAAACATCAACTGGGGGAAGTTAGAGATTCCTGAGGAATTTAGATAAGAGCCCCTAGATTTAAAACCATTCCCCACCAATCTGGAATACATGACCCTTGAAAATGGAAAATTAGTAATTATCAACGCAAAACTTGTCCCCAAGCAAAAAGAAAGCCTATTGAAAGTGATAAATAAATGGTCAAAAGCCTTTTCCTGGTCATATCCCGAACTAACTGAAATAGACCCTAGGATATGCTAGCATAGGATTTACACGGAACCCTCCATGAAGCCTCGAAAATAACCATAGAGGCAATTGAACCCGAAATTGAAACAAATAGTAAAAGAAGAGATAGAATAGCTCCTCAAGGCCAGATTCATATATCCCATTATGAATAGTGAATGGGTTAGTCCTCTAGTAATTGTGCCTAAGAAGGGAGGCAAATGGAGGATGTGTATAGATTTTAGGCTACTAAACATGGCAACATTCAAAGATCATTTCCCATTGTCATTCGTTGACCAAGTCTTAGACACTATAACGGGGCATTGCTATTATAGTTTTTTGGATGGGTATAGTGGATATAATTAAATACGAATAGCACTAGAAGATCAAGCCAAAACAACATTCACCAGTCCCTGGGGAACATTTTCATATAAAAAAATACCATTTTGCTTATGCAATGCTCCCACCACGTTTCCACGTTTAGTTCTAAGCATATTTCAACAGTAGATAGGGAACAAAGTAGCAGTCTTTNAGTGATTCCTTGGATGACCTTAAATTTTTCCAGGTCTACCTCTATTCTTGACTGTGAAATCTTATGCCCCAGTACTACACCTTCTTGAACCATCAAATGGCTTTTCTACCAGTTGAGCTTTAGGTTGGTTTCAACGCATCATTTCAGTACTTGCTCTAATCGGTCCAGGGCTTGATCAAAGCTTGTCTCATAAGTGGAGAAGTCTTCCATAAAGACTGCTACTTTGTTCCCTATCTACTGTTGAAATATGCTTAGAACTAAACNTGCTTTAGAAGCCGTACTAACATAGTTAGATGAACAAAAACACCCTTATTACATCCACTATGTGACTAAGAGTATTTTCGATGCACAAATCAACTACACAACTACAGAAAAGGAATTAATGGCTATAGTGTTTGCATTGGACAAATTTAGGCACTATGTGTTAGGCTACAAATTGTACATTCATACAGATCATAGTGTAATTAGGTTCCTCATGAACAAGCCAACAGTTAGCCCTCATATTATACGTTGGTTGGTAATCCTTCAGGAGTTTGATCTAACGATAGTAGATCAGAAAGGCACCAAGAACATAGTTGCAGATCACTTATCTCGATTGCGCTAGGACAGCAAAGAGGAAAAATATGCCATATCTAATCATTTTCCTAATGAAACCCTCTTTGTCGGTGTAGTGAATAACCAACCCATGGGCATGAATTAGTATAGTAGCATTCTCACTTATCTCCTTTCCCAACAAACACCACAGGGGATGGACTTTAGGAAGAAGTAACAGTTTCTTCACAAAACTAAGTACTTCATGGAGATCATAAGACAACTCTACAAAGTCTGTCCTGATGGCTTGGTTCAATGGTATGTACCCTATGTGGACCAATTAAGAGTTCTCCAGGATGCTCGTGATGGCCCTTGTGGGGGTCGCTATGTAGGGAGGCGAACTGCTATCAAGATCCTGCTTGCAGGATATTACTGGCCAACACTATTTCGGGACACCCATCATTTTGTCCAATCTTGTGAACACTGTCAACGTGATGGTGGAATGACTGCTAGAATGGAGGGTCCACAACAATGGATTCAACCCTTGGAACCCTTTGACATCTAGGAAATAGACTTTATGGGGCCCATTACACCAATGTCCAATGAAAAATCTTATATCATTATTGCTATTGACTATGTAACAAAATGGGCCGAAACAGCTACTGTAACAGACTACACATCATCTATAGCTGCATGATTTGTACAACAACAAGTCATTAATAAGTTTGGTGTGCCACATGCACTTATCTTGGATAACGAAACACATTTCACAGGTCCAACCTTTTGAAAATTAATGCAATGCTTAGGGGTGAACATAAATTGACTACACCTTATCACCCCCAAGCTAATGGCCAAGACAAGGTCACTAATCAAGAGATTACTAGAATATTAACAAGGACAATTAGCAAATATAGGTGAGATTAGAGCACTAAACTAAATGATGCTCTCTGGGCATACCGCTCAACTTGGAAACTTCCTATAGACTACTCTCCCTATGAGTTAGTGTACGGGAAACTCCCAAAGCTTCTAATTCAAACTAAGCTCCGTACACTATCCATGACATGTGACCTCCACCTTGACCTTGATCTAGCACAAAAACAAAGATTGGCAACTTGAAATGTGCTACATGAGAATTGATTGGCTGCCTTGTCATCAAATGAGATACACAAGCACATAACAAGCAACGTCATGACTTAAGAATTCGAACGGTTAGGTACCAACCAGGAGATAAGGTCCTTTATTGGAACCCCACGCATGTACCACAATGCACGAAATTTCAAACATTGTGGGAAGGACCTTACATTATTCATACAACATTTCCCTCAGGAGCCATGACAATATACAAGCCTGAAAGCCCTAATAAGAGATTACTAGTCAATATACAATAAACAAAACCTTTCCATGAACTAAGAACAGCTAGTGCAAATTACACCTCTGATAGTGGATGACCATGCTCATTATTTCAGATCTCTCCCTTTCAATTCAATCATGGGGGAGATGGACACCTATGCTAATCATTTGAGGCCCTTAGTTCTTTTTAGATTTTTGTTTTACACATTTTTGTTTTACACATTTTTATTTTATAATTTCTTTAACTTTTCTTATTTTTGTTTTACAACATCGTTTATACTTTTTCTTTTATTTGTGTGTCTTATCCATTTTGTTAAGTTTGTCACCCAATAAGTACTCTTAATGATGGCATGAACTATTTCTATTGGTTGCTAATGTTTGGTTTTTACCTTTAAGTTATGATGTTGATACTAAGGTATGGTTCGTTTGATATAGCAAGCAATGAGTTCACTTCATCCATACATCTATAAATTTCTATGGTCTCTCTAGGCTTGGAAATGTACAATCCCTTTCTAAATAAGAACTATAAATGAATCAGTGACTGGGCATTTCTCAAACTAAGGAAGGACTCAAGGATTGAAAAGGGTGTGACTTCAAGGGGATTTGATGCATTTGTGTTGGCCATTCTCTTGGGTGCTTAGATGTTTTTCTTCTTAAGTTTTCTTACC
>MNCI01035508.1:280673-313299 GCA_015680685.1 Gnetum montanum
ATGAAAATCATACAACAACAAATTGGATTTGGAGGGAACACTTGGAATGGATCGGTGCTGAAGCAGTTATGCAAGGAAAAAAATTGATGGCGCACTTACGAATGGACAAAAAAAGGTGCAATCCTGGCGTTGGCAGCAGTGGACCTCTTCTCTCTTCTCTCTTCTCTTTCAGCTGCCAAATAAGGCCTGATGTCAAATGTATAAAGTGTTCACTCTTGTTGTCGTGAACACCAGTTTTGTTATGTTCTGTAATGATGATTCATTCACATATCATCCCATTCACCATTAGTTCCATTCAAGTCAATAATCCCATACCTTCCCAATATTTTGTAAGGAACTTGAGGACCCCTTGTTTCGCCATCTAGATCTAGTGATGGGATGCGTTATCGCATGGGCCACGATATCGCAGTGTGTCACCAAATCTATAAATAAGAGGTGGCTCTCCCTTGTTTCGCCATCTAGATCTAGACCGTAGCCAAACTCTTGCCATTTTTCCATTCCAAAGTTAGGATAATTTCCATGTGTCAGCAGTAGGAGTCCCAAAGTGAATGGATCTTTATTCGAGCAAATATTGTACCTGAGCACAAGTTTGTGTACGAAAATAAAGATGAACTTTTGGATAAACCTTGAAGTGCATGGACTAAGCTAAATAGGACTTTAAGTAATGTTAAATGGTTAAATGCTTTATTAGTTAATTAATCTTTCTCAACCCTCATCACTTCTAGTTAAGTGCATTCGGTATGACCGCTTCGAGCACGTACGTTACACTTGGTAATCCCAGCAACGAATAGCATTTGGTAATCCCAGAAGGTTGCATTGGTTCAAGGTGTGAATGGAAAGTGGGACGGATACTGATGCTAGGCATTAGAACTTAGTTAGTTAAAGTTAGTTACTTAGTCTCTTCACCCTTTCTCCTCCTAGCATAGGCGATAAAAGACAAAAGACATAAAAATCACATACCTCAGACTTACTTAATCATACAACCGTGAAAAATACAAGTAAGTCTGGGAAGACAACGAATGATTAACCTTAGGTGTTCCATAAGGTGTGTAGGCACTTAGTCTGCGAAGTTCGACCAGATCGTGCGTGTAACACTTGTATTCGTATGGTTGAGTGTAGGGGTACCTCGCCACTCATCAAAAATTTACAATAAGGATGAAGAGATGAGGAACAAGAGGGAAACCTTTCCTAATTGAGCATTCAAACTTAAAAGTATTAGCAATACCAACATTTATAGCCACAAGTGCATTAGCATCTACAAAAAGAGTCTCCACCATCCTAATAAATTTTTCTCTAAAACCATATTTGTGAAGACAAGCAACATAAACTACCATGTAATTCTATCATGTGCTTTAGCATAATCAAGATTCAAAAAAGTAATTTATTGATTAGAATTCTTAACCAATTATGTACCCTCCCAAGCTATAACCACATTGTCCAAAATATGTCTACCTTTGACAAAGCTCATTTGCACTAAAGTAATTAACTAAGGAATTATTAGTTTTAATCTTCTAACAAGATATTTAACTAGAATCTTATAAACATAACTTAGAAAGAATAATAGGGTGTTAATTACCAATGTGGGAAAGATTATCTACCTTAAGAATAAGTTTAATGGCTCCTCTATTCAGCACTTGACCAAGTGAACATTGTTCAATGGCTTCTATAAAATCATAATAAAGATCAACACTAATGGCATCCTAATGATTTTTTAAAAAATCAATGGGAATTCTATCAAAACCTATAGCTTTATCATTAACTAAGCTGAACAAAACATCTTTAATTTTAGTAGGAGAGATATCATGTTCAAGAAAATGGTTATGACTACTATAAACGATATTAGGTAAATGATTACAATTTTAAAAAATTCCTCAAAATCAAAACCCCTAGAAATAAATATATAGTGAAAATATTTTTCAAGAAAATCAAAAACAATAAAAGGATCATAACTAATTTGGCCATCAACTTCTATGGAGTCAATAATAAGTAAATTACCTTTACATTTTAAGAATTTAAAAAATTCCTTACATGATTCTACCTCTACTTTTGCATGACTCTTGATGAAGGCACTCTTAGCATTATGCATGTCCCATTTTAAATTTTTTTAGTTTAAAAATTTTCATTAAATTAAAAAAAAAAGCAAGATTTAACTATAGGAGGGGAGTTGGATCCCCAAAAAATAAATAATAATATTTAAAAAAATTTAGAGTACATTAGATCATCAAAGAAAGAGCCTAAAGAAAAAGCCTCATGGTTTTAGAAATGCCTTTTTAGGTTTTCATCCTTACAACTAATCCTAAAAAGCATCCCCTCTCGAGTAGGAAAAAACTTAAACCTAACCCTTATTCAAAAGCATCCTCATGGGTTTTCAGTTATTACTAAATGTCTTTTTTTTTTCTTGTAAACAAAAGGAGAAATATTTTTCTAAAGAAAAAAGAATACATTAACCATAGATCAAGAAAAATAACAACAAAAGCTAAAATATTCCCATTCTTGAGCCTTCAAAAAAAAGAATTTAATACTCTAGAAAATAAATTACTTTTTCATCTTTCACTAGGGACTTTCTTGGTTGAAGTTGTAGCTAAAAAGTAACATTTTGGGAATCTAATATTTTACACCTAAAGAGAGGTCATAGTTATGCTCTTGCTATTGGAAAATAACTACACATTGAAGCTTCCAAATAGAGTAGAGCACAAGTGGTCAAATATAATTCCAAATGCAAAGAAATGAAGTAGAAAAAGCAGGCTAATTACCAAGAATGACTTCATTGATGCTTGGTTAAATGTTATTACAAATTCTATATGTCCATTTCCAACCATGCTAAGCAATAGGGCACTCAAGAAAAACATAAGAAAATGAGTCTTCACTTTTACAATGAGAACATTAAGGACAAACATCTTCCATATGTTTAAGATGAGTGTTGATCGAAAGACCTTAATGAATAAGGCACCATAAAAATATAAATTTTAGAAAATATAGGAGCTCTCTAAATATCTTTTATTTTTCTCATCCATTCCCTATGAATTATCAATTATCTGCATGACACCATAGAGTTTTTTTTTTTTTAGTTTCCATTAAACCAAAAACATAAGATTTGCTGATGGCTTAATATGGCTAGTTGTCTACATGACACCATGGAAATATTTTTCCATTTTTTCATTGAAAACAGGCTTGACTAAACTAGTAAAGCAAGATTTAATGATAACTTACTATGGTCAGCTATTTACATGATACCATAGTTCCTAAACTTATATATTTATAGTTCCCCTAGGTGGCATAGATCTCAACATACTTAAAATTTTGACTTATAGACCACAAACCACATACTCTAAGTAAGTAAAGAATGACTAGCTAAAATCTTCAAGTCACAGGTTTGATTCTACCAAGTAGCATTGAGTTATAAACTTCTATAAATCTTAGGGTGAACCTCTATTTCAACTATTTCGGGTTCCAACACCCCTAACTAGCTAAAATCTACCCTACTTTATAAGAAGAAAAGTCATTATTCCCATTTTAAACTCAACAAGGAGATTGTAACTAAATATCTTCAAAAGTAAGGATTAGTAAAAAAAAAAAAAAAACAATATGCAACCTAAGAGACACACAAAAAAAACTCTTCAACAATCATCATCATCATCCTACCCTTGTCCCAGGAAAATGGGATTAGCTAAAAAAATACTCTTCAACAATCATCATCATCATCCTACCCTTGTCCTAGCAAAATGGGATTAGCTTAAAAAATACTCTTCAACAATCATCATCATGCTAGCCTTGTTCCAACATCCCTAGTTCCCAAAGGATGTAGTGGTGAAGGTAGTGCGTAGTCTTTCCATATCTCACGAAGGACTCTTGAAGACCTTGAAAAGATATCAAGGGGTTAGATAGACAAATTTATTAGAAGATAAATAACAAGTGGCCCTAACCAAGGGGGTTAGAACTCACTGCATGGGAACCAAGCACTACAATAGATTACCTAATGAAAACAATACAAAAGACTAGCCACAAGCAACTGACTACCTCTTCCTACATTCACTTGGAGTAACACACAAGTAAGCACCTTTGATCCAAAGTTGGATGATGATCTTTACCTTCACCCTTTGCATTACATTGATACATGAGCTAGACTTAGACTTAAACACAACACATCAACACTGCTCACATGAGTGGTGGCTGGCAATCCAAAGTTAGATTGGCTCAACTAGTGTTGATCTTAAGATTGCAACCCTATAGGAGACCCTTTCCCCTCATATGCCACCAACTACCCTTCCCTAGTTCCCAAGTCTTAACCCATTTCCATCCTTGATTCCAAACCACAACATCCTCTAGCCCCCTACCTGTGTACCTAATTAATGCATTTTTCCCCTTCCCTTCCCTACTCTACAACCATTGATAGATCTGGTTGTCCTTGCTTCATCTATGAAGTGCCCTACAAACCTTATGTCCAACCCCAATAGACAAATGGTTAAATGTCAATGTGTGCAGATGGTATCTCACATCCCATTGATTTTTTATAGGACCATTGAAATTATTGGAGGCTACCACCCAACTTGTCCGACAAACTCCTTGTCTCTATTCAGTGCAACATAAGATTAGGAGGGGATGATGGTAAACATTCCTCAAGTGAACAATTATGCCCTATTCAAAGAGTTTATTCCACTTCCACTTTGGAAAGAGGGGGCCTAAATGCAAAGCTTTTTGAACAACTAGACTAGGTTAATAGTAGTGGTGTTGTAGGATTAGCAAAGGACCTGATAGAATAATCCTTCATTGTGGCTTTGGCCTTGGTGGCCCTATCCATTGTGGTCACCTCCTACTCCTATGTGTTTGGAGGCTAGGCCCCTATGATAATCAAAAGTAATAAGAGCTTTGTTTTTTCTAGAAGAAAAAAAAATAAAAAACAAAAACATAAAAAATCTACAAGTGAAAAATCAACCAAGTAAATAATAAAATATTACATTGAAAAAACCTCACTTTTGAGGATGGGTTATTTTTTCAAAAATATCTTGATAAGATATTGAAAGATCACAAGTATAAAAAATGGAAAGAACACCTACAAAAACTATTAGACTTTGTAGATGATTAAAAAGATGATGATTTAACAGATGAAGAAGATGAAAATGACATTTATATTTTATTTTCTAGAAATTTCTATAGAACCTTGAACATTTTTTATATTGATTTAAACAAACAACTTGTAATTTTACATAAAATGGTATATGAATTGGCTAAGAAAAAAGTATTAACTAATATTTATTTTAAAGATATATCTTTAGCCTTTGTAGTTTATGTATGATATAAGAAATTTGGTGGGTTTCATCATAAAGATTTTCTAAATGTTTTGTTAAAATGAACAACCAATTTGATTCCTCAACTATCAATAGAGAGAGTTTTAATGAAAAAATTTAATAATCCTTCAATAAAACTTTTTAGAGAAAATCTACAAAATTTAGAAAACCAAAATGCTAAATCTTTTGATTTGAAGTTAGATAATTTTATGCTTGTATGATGCACCGTATTTGTGTTTTGTTGTCTTAGCAAATGTTTTAGTCCTATTTCTATTAGGAAGATTGCCTTGTGTTTCGATTCTATACATTATAGTTTTGGTTTGACCTATCTTTGTATTTTGTTGATCTTGTTATGTAGTGCTCTAATGTTCATGGTTGTTTGCCCTTGTAGGCCTTATTGTAATACTTTGTGTTGAAGGTTTGGCATGGCTAGCCTCATAAAGTAGCATTTTGTACTATGGTGTAATTTCCTCTTTGATTAATATGAAGATAGGCTTTTGACTTTGTCAAAAACAATAAAATGCATATGGAATAAGACAACACAACAATTCCAATTAAAAAGGATTCCCTTCTGCTTAAGGATCATGGATACAACTAGGCATGACAAAATTACACAAATATAAATACAAAAACATAACTAGCTTATCAAATATGGTAAAGTAGAGTAGCTTTTGTCATGAAACCTCACATCTACCCTCTTACGTAACTAGGGGTTGTGCTACTTGCCCCACCATCTCATGTAATAAATATAGGAGGTTCACAGTGCAAATACTTTACCTCAAGCAACAAAGTTAAGGGTCTAATGTCCATAACTTGTTTCCCAAAACAAATTACATTCTAAACCAAGCCTTCGTAAAAAAAAATCCTCAACTCCAATCTTTACGGTACCAAATCAAAATGTTGATCTTAGAATTTGAAATTACCTTGAAATACATGATAATCAAATCTAAAATAGTTTTCTACCATATGATGATAGATCTAAAACAAATTCTAAAATCTTGGTACCAAGTCAAAGTAACACCTAGAATTCTCAAAACTTTTTTATCAATGATAGGGTCCCACTGGTTTTGGACCAATGGGATATATCATACAAATTGCAATGTGATCCAATTGTAATCTTCAAAGATGATATTGAATGGATTACCAAGAACACTCATGTATGTCATTGTTTTCAATAAATATAAAAGTGCTTATAATACATATGATACAAATGAAAACCCATATTGCTATGGTAAGAGATAAAGAAAATTTTTATGATTTTATATTTTATAATTTTTATGGATTTTATATGCATAAGTAATAAAATAAACATAAACACACATCGCAATCCCTAATGGAGCAAGTGCAATGCTCGACAAGTGCAGAACTACATATAGAAAGCAATAAAATACCCATTAGTCACAACCTTGATGGCCCACAGCATGTCGTACATTAGGCAAGGATCAAATTGTTGTAACTTAATCAAATAAAAATTAAATAAATATTTTTGTTGTTTTCTATGTTCAAGGCATCAATGGTAAAACAAGGAAAACCTACGAGTTTTATTCACTACACAAACATTGGACTTCACATTGACCAAATGTTTTTGGATTACATAAGCAAAGTAGCACTCTAACAAAGTCTAGCTGCACTTGTGAGAGAAACAGCTCAAAACACACAAGGAAAGGAATCAACTTATCCAAGGGAAGAAGAGCTCTTCACACAAACTACATGCCAAAAGAACCAAATGAAATCCAAATTAAGACTAAGATATGATGAAGTTATGTGTGAGAGCTCATCCCAACTATTTATAGTTCTTGCAATGAAACAAAGGAGGTTCATCAATGCCTAGGCATCAACGGAAGTCCGTCAACCCAACTCTAGCCAATCATAAAGTACTTTTGGCACTTTGGGCCAAAACTAGGCAAGCAGAGGATATGCTAACATAGGGAAGCATGCTGGAGGGACCATAGAACATCCAAATGAAGCCAAAATCATCATAAGGAGCTTGGAATCATGCACACAACTTCAAAGTGTGACATAGGAGGCCAAGATGCATCTTGGAAGACCAAGAACCTCAACTGAACACACTGGACTATGAACACACTACATATGAAACACTTCCCAAATCCATCTTTTAGAAGCAATTAGACACATTTTAAAATTTGATTTTTAACATTCAACCTTTGATGAAAAGACATTCATAAAAATTAATTGAGAATAATAATAAAGGTTGCTTCAAATATTGATGAACAAAAATAGAGCAAGAGCATAAAAACAAGACAACACACCAAAGAGAGGTTTTAGGGTTAGAAATCCTTCTTACCAATTTAGAAGCTTAACAAATAATGCTTCAATTTTAGAAAATTTATATCATGAGGGTAGAATATGTCACTTATGCCTACAATAAGTATTATTAAAATGTTGCAAAGCATATTTCTTCAAAAGAAAATAACAAATTTAAAGTCAAACTTTGTATGAGATATTTAAGCTAGCAATATGAATAATAGGAAATGAAGTGTTCAAATTACATGAATATTGAATACATCTCATGTGTTAAGGTACTAAAACTGATTTGTCTAAAACTGATTTGTCTTTGGTCTATCCAAATGTAGTTAAACTCTAATTTCAATTTCAACACCGCCAAGTCAAGTGATTCATCATTCAAGTACCTTGACACATAAAATCATTATTAATACTGAACATGGTGAACTTGCAAAGCCGTACAATTTTAAGTATCAAGTTCAGAGCTCAATGTTGACATCCTTAAAGGATGTATCCTAGTCAAAATTGCCAATCAAGATTAATACCCCTGTGAATATGGAGCTAAAGTAATCCATTAAATAACAACGATCATGTAATCCAAACTAAATTTCATCTAACAAAAATAAAAAGCAAAATCTTACGAGCGTCAAATTGTTTCTCCTCCTCTTATTATGAAAAATATCTTAATTTTTGCTTATTCACTTGATCTGGAAGCTTGTTAAAACCGTCACTATAACCATATGTACCCCTAAAAAATAGGTGTAACATAATATGCCTTAAACCCAGGCAAATTTGCAATCTGTTACTAATTTATCAAACTATAATAATGAAGGCCCAAATATAGGTGGTACTGAAAGGCCACAAATCCATTAGCAGTAAGAGCTAAGTTTCATGATAAAAAAATGTCTAAAGATCTTGATCCTTCCCAAGAGATACCCAACAGGATAAAATAGTTAGAAGAGACACAGGCATAGTCCTGTCCTCCATAACAACGATCATGGTCAATTAGAAGGAAGTTACAACGGCAAAAATTTGACAGACAGCGTAGCAGAAAATTATCTTCAGCATGAGGTATTCACACGCCACCTGTCGGTCCAAAGATCCAGATGCTAAAAGTCCGACATTTGACATTAGCAAGCAGAAAAATATCACAAAACGATGCATGTTGTCTCCTTTCCAGAAAATAGAAATTCTCCATTTAAGATTCTTGTTTCCCCCTTTCTTCCATCTTCTGAAGGCCGGTGTTGTCATCTGTTCTTTTGTCTGAGGAAGAATTATTTGATTTTGTATCTTCAACCTGGCATGCCTGCTCGTTGTTTTCCTTCTCTACAGCCCTTACATCATTTTCATTCCCGTCGGCATTCTGCAACATCCACTAGTTACATGACTAACGATCGATCCTAGATATAAATACATTTACCAACATAACGTGTTCCTCCCTTAACATGCAATGCACAGATATTAAGGGTTAATTGCACTGACCTTTTCTGATGATGGTGCATTTTCTGCTGCTGTCGAAGCTAAAACAGAAGCTGAATTTTCTGATTTGGAGCAATTAATCATTACCTCTGAGCACTCCTTGGCAGCAACATTGGCATTATTCTTGCATTCTGAAGTCTTACCATCTGTTTCAGGTACAGCTTGGTTGTGAATGTGAGAATCAAGTTTTGAAGAACCAGAAAGACCATTCTGAGATTGGGTTTCACTTTGAAGCCGTTTGCCAGTCTCTGTAGCTGGAAACGGAGAACCTTGTTGTGCCTGCATCTGAACCATACAAGGATGCATTTGCGTAGGGTACTGTGCAAATGGTCTTTCCACATGGGAATGACAATTAAAAGAAGAGCAATAACTTGGCAGCTGTATATAAGGATTGTGCATTCCTGCATGCACTGGGAAAGTACCAATCGTTGGTACAGGAAAAAATGGATGATGCATTACTGGTGGAGTTTGACTATCACTTGTGGGTAAAGAACGGTGCATTACTGGAGGAGTTTGGCTGTCACTTGTGGTTAAAGGTCGCTGCTGAGTGTTTGATGAAGGCACATGAGAAGGCATCTGTGCAACAGGAATTGGATAAGGAAATGAAGCAGCACTCATCATGACTGAAGGTTCCATCATCATCCATGATGACATAGCCTGTAGTTGTTGCTGAATCCTCTCTTGAAGCTGGTCCGTCTCAATCTTTAGAGTCATTTTCTCCTCCTTTAGTTCATTTCTCTCTCCTGACAGCTGATTTGTTGGATATAATCAGCATGTTAAAAGTGGGAAAAAAAGTTTCAAACTGAGAATTTGCTATTCGTAACTCTTCAGGGTAAGCATGACTCGTGTAAATACTCTCAAATTGCAAATTGCCATTGTAAAAACAATGTCTGTTTTACTTACTTCCTGTGATTCATCTAACAGTACGGTATGCTCATCCTGCAACCGCTTCAATTCAGCTCTGAGTTCTTTAACCACTTGAATGCTTTCTATCAGTATTGATGCCTTGTCAGATTTCGGCCGGTCAGGATCTATCAAAAATCAATGACAAAACATTAATTATAATTTACAAAATCTGCTATCAACTTTCCTAACAGTGAAAATATGCATACTTATAAAAATAAACCGTCCATGATGGAGTAGCTCGACTGACAAGAGTCATAGTTGTGAGAAACATATGTCATGCGTTAAATTCAGCAAGGGAAAGCATTCAAGATGTCCGGTGACAAAAAGCAGCAGTAGTCTGAAAATAAAGCAGACTCATTCGACAACACCTTTTTTAAGATGGCTATGTGGCAAATACTAGAATATTATATGGCATTGAAGAAAGCCTGCGTCATGAAAATGAGGAAACTGACCCTTGTAATGCAAGCCAAGATTTAATCCCTTAGGAAATATTGACACAAGGAACAGATGGGCAATTCAAACCTTTTGCATAGCAATGAAACCAATACACATGAAGAAACCAAAATATGCTGCATGCTCATGCTACTCTTTAAAATATTGTTCCTATCCAGCGTAGGTCAGCCTTTGTGGTCCGTAATATCTTACATTTTATTCAATTGCTTACTGCAAACTACATTCCAAAAAGACCAAAACCGGTTTTACAAGATGACACTCTAACAAAATTCATTCAAAACACAACTACCATATATATATGCTTACATAGTTAATGCACCTAAGATGTGTAGTAACATTTGTGACTTGTTAGTAAGATTTGCGTCAAATTTTACAGGTCACAAGTTCAATCCCAACAAGCTATACTAATATAGGAAAAAATTTCATGGCCAAAACGCTTTATGTCCAATAGATCCCTAGAGTGTCCATAGAGGTGCAATGAAAGGCTTCCATTTCGGTTTCAAATTTTTCCTTGATATTTCATCCTACAGGATTGCATGCCGTAGGTGTAGGAATTGATCTCAATAGTTATGCTCATCAAAAAACCAATGAAAAATGTTTGCCCATATTTCTATAAAGATGTCATGAACAAAGGCATAGAAGTAACCTCTAAAAGTTCAGGAGCCTGAATGGATTTCGAACTGCCGAATTTCAAGGAGCACAATCGCATTTTTCTGTATTCTTAAAAGGATATTGAAATATGACAAGATTTTGAAAGTTCTGTGAAATACCTTTCCTACTGAATAGTTAAGGCAATTCAGAATTGACAGTTTGGTACTAATTTAGAATATTTTTAGTCCCGATTAGTTTTTTCAGCTGACATGTTCTTTTGCTGAAACACGTATATTTTTTACATGAGAAATTTACAACAGATGCTACAGTGTTATAAATGGCTAAATGCTCCTTATACAAGAACGAATTGCACCTCTAAGCTGACTGGTAGCTGGTCAAGTATCGAACTTGTGAGATTGCCATGATGTCAAATGAAATGTTTCATAAAATAAGCACAGTAGTGAAGGGGAAAACAATCATTTAACAATACAGAAAGGTAGATACAAATATAATCTATTCTTTGACCATGCAGATGCATAATCATGTTTGGCTTTCAACTTTTAATGCTACCAATATAATAATAGGAAACCTCGACCAAATACCGAATAGTTCCTCTAGTTTGCATTCCAGGTCATACTTGTCCGTGCGCATAAAAAAGCATGTTTGATTTTCACGTTGGCAACATAATGTCAGTGAATCTTGAAAGAATTATAAATGCTTCCTCTTGTTCACATTTGATGCCATGGCAAATTAATCAATGTCGATTATTACATAACTACCGGTAATATTTTTGACAATAATGAAACTGAAAGTGAAAATTTTTACTTATGTCCACTGAGACCGCTTTGATCTATTGTACGAGTTTCAGAATTCCTTTTTAAAAAAATAATTTTGAATTTGTAACTTAGTGCTGCATATCTTATCTTACATACAGTATTTTCAGATTCAGATGTCTTGTTGTCTAAGTGTTTTGGAATTTTATTTTCTGAAAGTATCTCACCGATTGGCACCATGAAGCCTCTGAAGTAAATGCGAATCATACTCTTACGGTCACCTGCAGTGACATTGTTCCACTCAAACTAGCCATTTGTTCCAGCCATACCCTGTTCACTGCAATACAAGCTGCCTGCATCCTTTACACAAAAAGATACTACCAAAATGCCCAACACTGACTCTTGCTATTCAACCCTCGTAATTGAAATGGTACGACCAATTCTCTCTTCCTCCCCAATATTCCATCATGAATTACCAGCACCCATCACCGACAACCAAACTTCTCGAGTAGACCGCCCACAGGAATGCTGACAGCCTCCCCATATCAGCAGTTAATACCTCTTTCCAGATGAAGACAAAAGTTCTCCAGGTCTTAACAGCATAATGGGGCCATAAATGAACTGCACTACTAAAGAAAACGAATGGATGGCAATCATATTTAAACTAAAAATATCTCTATGCATTGCAGTAGAGAGTTGTATCCATGCAGATTATTGTGCCATCAGAGTTCTAGCTGACAATCCGAAAATTAATCCAACGACCATTTTTGACTTGTTATGTTCCAGGAAATTAACATCAGAGAATTAAGAAAAAAGCTAAATCGTAATAATAGCAAATCAGCTACGGAAGTTTTATGAAAGATTCAAACCAACCATCCCAAAATCTATGAAACTGATAAAATGTGTATCTTATGCAGGATTTCCTATCTGTTCTACAATTAACATATTGCAGGATGCTGGTAAAGGTATCTATGAAGACCAGGTTAGAGAAAAAGAGCATCTAAGGTTTCATTCATCAGCTAATTTGGGCAAACTCTGTTTAGATATACCTAAGATTTATAAAATCATTTCATAAATAGCAACAGAACGGAATATTGTCTTCTCCCACGGAAGGACTCTAGCTTGAGTCTAACCGTTGTTACTCTTGGGTGTGTACGGCATCAATATCATGGAACCTAACCATCCCAGCTAAAGTGCTAATTTAACCCTCAAGAAAAGAAATGAAATTCTAATGGTTTGCTTGGATTATTATTCAATTTAAGCAAAAGCTCAAGCAGTCAAGGATTTTATAGCCTTAATCACAACTCATTCTTCCACCACAAGAGTGGTTTACAAAGAATCTGACAATGAAACGTATTTTAAAAGTGCAGTTCTCAAGAAACTTCTACAATCCTACAGCATTCTGCATGGAACCATTTTTTCATACTGTCACAAAGCAAATGGGCAGGCCTAGTTAAATAACAAATTATAACAATCTAAAAGAAAAATAATTTGGATATCAATGTTAGCGATGATAACTTTAACATGACAGCTTTAAATTATGTAGCTGAATGACACAACTTTAGCCCTAGCTCAAAGAGAAAGATTCGTAACTAATAAAACGTAACAATAAAATCAAAGGATTGCTTTAATGAACAATGTAAATCAGCATTTCTACATGGAAGTGAGCCATGATAACTCAAAATTGTGTGAATATTTTAGATTATAATCTAACATAAAATAAAGAGGTGGTTTTAATTTCTATGGGAAGAAATATTTGGCATGCACATTGCTCACTATTCCAATGTCAGACATATTTATCATCCCGATAGACCAGACAAAATAATCCCTCTAAAAAATTAACATATTAAACAGGTGCAACAAACCATCAGCCTGTCTACCAACCCTCAAAACTGATAAATTTAACAAGGATAGTACCCCTATGCCTTGTTATGAAATTTAAATTTTCTATGATAGTTTAGTGACTATGAGCATCTAGATTGCAAAATGACATCTAGGAGGCTTTTGGATGAAGACAGCATGAGGGAGAAGAAGAACCTTCACATAGAAAAAACATGATCCTCAAAAACAGAGTGTAATAAGAACAAGAGCAATAGCAACCACAGAAAAAAACATTTTAGCAAGTCTCCATTACAGAATGTAACAAATTTGTCCCACAACAGATCAATAGCTTTCTACTAAATGAGAAATATGTATGGCAGAGCAGCTCATACATAGGTTCAAGAGTAGACAGCGAATTGAAGCATAAATCAAAGAGTTCCAATGTAAAATTTGCAGCTAGATCGTTACTGTCAATGCCTTTATCCCAACAAATTTTAACAACTAGTTCGGCCAGGCAGGTTATTTAATGATAGCTTTTATAGCTGGTTGTCTCGCTGCGATTTAAGTTTTACCATTCTTTTAGGTGGCACGTGGACTTGACTATTGAATTTTATGGTTATAAGCATACAATAGCTTTCCTGTTAGTGTTTCGCTCACAATTTGTGGCTACATACCAGGGTGCAATTCTTGAGCAGCGCAAAAGAATAACAGATGATACAACAATGGGAACTTCCAAACCGCCAGCAACTATTAGAGAAAACCCAACCAGAATGAGAGCCAAATGAAACCTTTATGCATTGTTTGATTTTCACAGACATCAATTTCACAGTTTTCTCATCTGCTATAAGGTGTTTGATGTTGTAATTACCCTGCATTATACACATGCTCCACTCCATTGTACCAAGTTTTACCACTTGCAAGCATGTTATCAAGTAACTAGATTACCCATGGGAGAAAGATGCGTCCAAATCTATTACTTCTGTACAGGTTGGGAAAAAAAATTCATAATCTGCTTGTCTTAAAACAAACATTTGTCAATGAAGTCCTTGTTAATAAAAACAGTCACAAACAAACCATCCTTTTGAATGCTTTTATTGTCCCCTATCATCATCATCATTGCATTATCAATCAGTTTTGGGCAACCCGTTAGGATAGGCAGTTGATCTAACAATGGTTTTTATATTGAACTATCTATATGACACCAGCAAGGATATCTATCACTTCTGCACCCCCAGGTGGCATGTGTGGATCTGAAGCTTGAACTTAACAGTTATATCCATACAATTCAACTATCAAGTCAGGCTCACCCATTTTTATCGTCTTATAAACACGACTAATATAGACAGAAAGCCATTAGAGTAGAAGTAAAGGTTATTTTCTTTTCCTTTGTTTTTCTTCTCTTGATCGCACCGTTACTGAAACTCTATCAAAGTCTTGAGTTGCTTTTATATGCTTTATTCCCATGCCAGAATTGTATTATGTTGCCGAGTTGATATATAGTGGGAATTGGTATTTTTGTTTTTAATTGTTGAACTTAGTGACACTTCTTTCTTCCTTCAAGATGCAAATGAGTTAATCATTAAGGTGATAAGAAATTAACTAGCCCATTAAATATTCAAACAGGTAAATATCAAGGTTGATATCTTATCTTATTTGTTGTTTCATTTATTTTTATTTTTATATTTTATGCTGCGCATAAGGTTACGTTAGGCTAGGATAATTAATTATAAAATTCCAAATCTAGGCAACAACTTCCCAAAGGCTATTTAAAGTCTTTCAAGGTTTCATAAGTTTTTTGACTATGTTATAGAATCTAAAGCATATTTTAGGAATGTCCATAATCCACTAAAGAAAGACTTACATAAAACAAATATGCAGAGAGGATATTACACACAATATATTTCTAAAAAAATAGCATAGCAACAAATTGTTGTGATAGAAATATGAATGCTTAAATGGATAATAAATATTACAATTCAAAAATATAATTGGTAGAAGAAGACTTTCACTGGTGTCTAAAATAGATAAACTACAGGAATAGTATCTTACATGGTTTGGCCATGTTCAAAGAAGATCAGATAATGAACCTTTGATAAAAGGTTAATACATCCCAATTCCAAGAAACCCACCAAAAGGAAGACCAAAAAGGATATGGGAAAAAGCAATTAGAGAAAAATAACAAAAATCAAGTTTTCGCTCTTCATAGAGCCAAACAGCAGAAAGAGAACTCATGTAGCCATACCCGTACTGTTGAGACAACACTAGGATGATGATGATTATTATATTTGCAACTTGTCCTGAAAATGGAATTGTCAAATAGCTATCAAATACAATGCTTTTTTCTAACTAACTTATAAGGAAAGGTAGCTCTCTCAATTTAACCCCTTTTTATTTTCACAGGCAGGCAACGCTGAATTATTAAAATGGCTGAAAATGAAAACTGTAGGGGCTTACAAAAGATGCATGAAGTTTAAGGAAATCCACAATACACACGGATTCAAGTCATATTCCAGGAACGGATGAATTTATTAAACAAAAAAAATGGAGTAATTCGTGTAATTCTAACCCAAAACTAAGAGCAAGGAGAAAAGACATACCAAGGTTCAGAAGTCATGTTCATTTTTCTTTATCTCCAGCCTTGCTAGACTTAATAATATAAAAGTTCAAAAGAAGAATTAATTCATAATTTATCTCCTACCACTATTAAAGTGGAAGGAAGAAAAATCTATCTTTTGCTATCTCAACATAATACCAACATATGAAATGCAAAGAATTTATGGAGATAGGCAATGAAGATCAAGAAGCTTAACCAAAATTATATCATATTCAGTCTGTAAACAACTCCTTTATTCATTTGGTCACATACAAGTTTTCTAAGAAAGTCATTAAGTACTACAAATTTTTACAAAACCTTTGCATGATGTCAAATGTACAAAGGCAAAAAATGATGGTAACCAAATGCCACTTTTAAAGTCTATCAATGTTAGAGAAGCATTAGTGCATACACACTTTGCATACATGATTAAAAATTATATCGTGGCTTATGCCATTATTCTATGTTAATGCTTTAGGATAAATATCATTATTCTGAGTAATAAAAAACTGAATTTTAGCTATCCTCCAATCTGTTTGACAGTGCTCAATAACTAACAAAGCATGTTTACTCATAGAGACATTACCTGTTTTAAAACATTGAAAAGAGAAATAAAACTGTAAAAAGCAGTAGAACCATGGCCCTGTTTCAAAAATTCCAAGATTTAAATGAAGTTAATGTAGTTTAAAAAATCTTATGTAACTTTGGAATTCAATAATTTCTGTATCTTTTTTCTTCTTTTTTGGAAAAATGTCGAGTTGTATTAATCCAAAAAAAGATTGTACAAATGGATAGCGTGGGTCAACGACCCCATGCCCCCAAAACAATACAAACAGCTAGATTCAAAATCCTTCCCACGACACGTTCCTTGCTAGGAACCCGTGCCAGAAACCCTCCCCCCCTCTTCAAGCCCCGCACCCCCACAACCCGACCCAAGCGAGCAAGCAAAACCAAGAGAAACCAAGAAAACAGCAAGGAAGACACCAAAAGAATCCTCAACCACCCCGGCCAGGCCACACAACCACTAGATGTACGTGTCCTAGCCTAACTCGCTCTACCCCTCAATCTTACTCATCTTGGACACCAATCCCCTGCTCTCAACCTCGGCCAAAGTCATGGAAGGCATTGTATTAGCCGCAATCTGTGTGGTCGTGGTGCTAGGCCCAAGCACCAACATCCGATTATTCTCTTCTATAAGCTGCGCTAGCACCATCTGGTGTTCAGTGATCACCGCTTCCATCCATTGTAGGTCCTTAATCCGCAAAGAATTCACCTCCCATTGGGCCTCTTTCCGTAGATTCTCCCACCACAACTACCATTGTTCCCGTTCCATCAGGCATCCTACTCAGCGGCAAGGCAACACTCATCCAAGAGCATTCAGCTACCAGCAATCTGGTTGGGCTCCCGCTCCCTATCAATTGGCCAACTTGACCCCTCATCCCTATTCAAAGCAATGCCACGACTTCTCAGTGTCGGTGTCTTGGCTCCCTATCCTCAGCCCCACCTTCATTGACAAACTATTGTTGTTGCCAGTGGCACAATTGACACACCCACATGCCATGGTGCAAGAATCACCCCTAGGTGCCTTCTATGCCACCACCTCCACAGGGACTCCTGAAAGGACTAAGGCAAATTGATGGATGTGTCATGCTACATATGCTTTAAGAACGTGAAATGGATGCTCACGAGCTTGTGGGGATATCCAATCTGCACGAAATACCTTTCCACTAAAACCGCTGCTTCCCCCTAGATGCCCTACAACCCGGATTTCCAAATATGTCCACTAGTAGTCCTAGGTATGTTCCTGGGAAAAATTCCGCCGTGTCCATTTGTGCCCAAGCGATTGGTGCAACAACCTTCCTTTTTGCATTCATCCCCAGCGTGGCTGCCAATGTTGGCACTGACACCTTGATCTTTCTGCCCCGATACTGCATTTCATTTCCTTCCCAGTTTTCATAGAACTATTTTATGGACAAGCCCAACTCTCCTTCCAAGCGCTTGAGCATGTTCGCCCAGCCCAGCTACTCCACCAACGCCCATAACTCGTGCTCTCCCGAGAACTCCGTCCATGAGGGTTCAAAGAGAAGCCGCTGCTCCATGACCTCCGTAGCCTCTACCCACAGTAACTGCACCTCCCGAACAACCATTGTCGTCGCAGATAAGGCTTGCCCATGAGAGACTAGTGAATTCCGATGCTTCCACAAAACCCACAGTGTGGCAAGCGCAAAAGAACCCCCGTGGCACACAACAGCAGGGGTAACATTGGCTAAATGCCAAATTGCCTGAGTGACCCGACACCCATAAATAAAGTGGTGTAACATTTTTGGGCCCAACATGGCAAAGTGGATAGCTAGCCTCCACTTGTAACCCTCTCTCCCTCAACATGGCTCTCAACGGCAACACCTTGTGCTTTATTAACCACCCAAAAGCCTTTATCTTTTCTGGAAGAGGGCCTTTCTAGATCTCTGCCCATCCATTTTCCAACGGGTATAAAACTTTGACAATCTCCTTTGGGTTTTGCCCCAATAAATCAAGATGCTCCACTGCACCAACATGACAGCATAGATTTTTCCAAAGCTAGGAGCTGCCCATATTAGCCTCCCAATGATTGTATTTCTAGCACAGTAACTGCACCCACAACACTACCCCCTTAGTTTGCCCCAAAAATCTATTAAGCAATCGTTGCAGACCTAACATCACTACATCCCCAAATTGTAAGATGCCAATTCGCCCCACTAGTTTTGGATGCACCGTCACAACCCAAGACACCAAATGCATCTTTCTGCCCCCTTTTCCTCCTAACCACACGAAGTCTCTAACGATGTTGTCTATTTTTTGCATCACCATAGCAAGCGGCATGGCCATGGACGCCGCAAACCTTGTGGTCGCCATCAAGACCGTAGCAGCAAGCACCATCTTCCCTTACAAGGAAAGGAAATAGCCAATCCAAAGCATGATTTTCTGCTGAACCCGCTCCACCATTCCCACACATGACTTCTACCATAAAGATGGGCATGCCCAAATAGGTGTCCTGTGCATTGCCCTGCAGAACACCCAAGGTCTGAATAATTCTGGTCCTTACCATCCCTGCCATGTTGACGAGGTGTACGGACGACTTCCCTTTGTTAATTTTGAGGCCTACCTCGTGCTACATTTGGTTGCATTTGGTCAAGGGCCCGTAGCAGAGCCTTGGCCTGTGGCACCGCAGCACTCGAGAAGATCATCATGTCATCTGCCAAGCAAGCCAACTGCCTTCATTGCCAAGATGTCCTTCATTTTTGGCCTCGAAGACCCCCACCTAATGGTTATCCATTCCCCCAATGGAGGCAACTCTAGCCTCGAAACCTTTGGCGTGGCCATCCTTTTAGTTGGTGGAGTACAAGGAGAGCCCAAGACCTCCCTGTAACCCCCCAACCAACCCCAACTCAATGACCCATCTTTCTGGCCTTCCATCGACAATGGTTCCTCTATTCCCTCTTCAGCACAAGGCAGCACATTTCCCCTTTTCGAATCTAGTCCACCCCCATTTGTAGCGAGATGTGGTTTATAAGGTCTCCCACCATTACCTAACAGCAACCCCTACTTCCAGATTTGGCCCTTTCAACCAACCATACTCCATCACTAATTGGACTCGGTCGACCCACAATGACAATCTAAAGTGGGGTGCCCTTTCCCACAAGTCTTGCAAACAGGTGTTTCCTCCTTGTGTGCCTTTGGCAAGTTTTCGAATTTGACCCTAATCTTTTCTTCACCCATGGTTGTGTCCAAGATGACCTCAGTTACCCTATCCTTAGACCGCAACAACCACCATACACAGAAATGAGCATATCCCATTCTATCCATTGACGCCGTGAAGGCATCAAATTTGATAAACTCTCCAAAGAAACCCACCATGGACTTCAAGAAACCCAGCACCCAATATTCCAATGGTACGTTGAACAGCCGAATCCAAACCGATGCGTAGTCGAATAAACTCGCATCCCTATGTGCCCCAGGCCTCCAAGGAGCCAGAGCAAGCCCTCGGGCTCCATAGAACCATGGGCCCCCCAATAGGATACTATCCCTATCTTTAGTTGTTTGAAAGCTGAAGAGCAACCAATCATCCGCCAAAGTCCGAACACGGACATTCTCCAACCCCCAAGTCACCTAGACCCACTTTCCGATTAGTTCCATGCACGAGTGCACCCCCTCAAAAACAAATTTTCCAGCAAACTCCACTCCAGTACTTGTATAGTCTCATTGGGCGAGCGGCCCACCTTGAGCCGCATAACAGCCCCTTCCCTAGAACACACTTCAAAATCTTCGCTACCTCTCTCCTTTGGGGAAACTCTAACCCTCACCTCATGCCCATTCTCATCTTCACCTGTTTCTCCATTGTGTTCGGTCTCCCCGCCCATCCAGTCCTACTTGGGACCTTTGCCAATCACTCCAGTACTCCCTCCATCCCCTGCTCCCATTGCCACTGACGCGCCCGCTCCCTTCTCTCCTGTCATGTTTTTTCGATCCCCAGTTCTTTTGAGTTCTTGTGGCATAGCTCGAATTCAATAATTTCTGTATCTTTTAATCTGTAACTAAAAAATGTTTCTTCCATCCAAAAATATCACATCATTATCTATTTTCATCATTGATTTTAAAAATTTCAGTTATGCTAACATGGGTATAAGTTTGAGCATTGGCCTATGGCCTGCTGGTTAGCTTCTGCTGCTGTAAGAGGTGTTAAATGCAGAAGGAAAGCAAGTAACAGAAAGATAGAAAAACAAAGACAAAAAACAAGTTTGCAACAGTTTAAGCTGGGAAAAGCTAAGGAAAACATCAGCAATGGCTCATGACGGTAGTAAACCCTATATTACAAAATCCATGTTTCATCAATAAGCCTGAGCTTGTGCTTAAATAGAGAGAAAGTCCGTTCTGTAGATGGAATGTAACAAAATGAACCATAGCACCTGCAAGCTCGTTTAGAACTTTTCTATCTTGGAAGATTGTTTGGCAAAATCCTGCTAACACAAGTCATTTTTACCTACACTATCAGAACTTATGGTCACATTTTTAACGCTTACTATTCCTGATGGCATTTGTCTTCTGCATTTAGCTATTTTCTTCAATACTTTGGTAAGTCCATTTTGTTAGTATCTGTTGACATGTTATATTAATAACATAAGCAATCATGTTTTCACCAACTCTCAAGTTCAAAATCAGAACACTGATTCTTAAGCATTTTCGGGAGATGCACCTACCAATATAATAGAAAATGAAGAACCAGTATTTCTCACTATATAAGTAAATCTACCTTTCCAAATGCCTAGATCTGTAGTATATTGTAAATTTGTGATATCTGCATTTATTAAACACAGGTGAAATAATTTCCCTTGGAAGCTTGCATTTCAATAAGCATGACAAATTATATGGCACGCAATTGTCAATCAACCATAATTTCAAATCTGGAACGAGGCACACTACCACAGGGAGCTTCATTCTAAAATATTCTTATAAAGTTTCTCATTATGTATTTTGCAATAATTTGCTTGTATTCTCCTCGAGAACTGATTGATTAACTCTCTAAAAACTTTCCACTTCTCAAGTGATTGCCAATTCACCGACGGCCCAGAATTCAACCCATTCCGCATAAATCTAATAAGAAATCAAATTCGCCTTAAATTACCCTATATTTTTTGCAATGCAACTAGCTGAATGCAAGATCAAAATTTACAGCAGATACGACGAAATTCTATTGTATTGTGTCAACAGTGGATGCATAAAAATGTTTGCCTATATGCTTTTCTATCTTTCATTAGACAGAAATGATGGCTGCCAGTGCCAGCTTCCAGACAACTTGGCTTTTCGTATCATTAAAAACATTTAATAAGCATGATTTAATAAACTTGATGCTTGGATGCACGAGGATTCATTCGTTAACAGGGATTTCCAAGGCGTGGTCACCAAGGGGAATAATTCTTTATAAAATACAGAGTTGCTATGCCACACATCGAACCAAATCAAAATCGGGCGAAGATCATACTCTTCCACACAGAAAAACAAACAAACAGAAAATGACAGTGTTAAGATATGCCGAAAATTTGTAATTACTATCTGTAGCTGAAAGCGCCTCAAGGTAAAATCCGTTTCAAGGATTTTCATAAGCACAGTACATGATGAAACTAATTTAAAATATATATATCAAACAATGACAGTATAAGCTACAACACACCAACATTCCATTAACAAAACGGAGAAGAATTGCTGCAATTTCCAGAAATTATGTTTTAAAACAAGTAAAAACTACTTTTAAAAATTAAAAAAAAAAAACCTACCAAGTGCGGAGGCGAGCTCGGTGAACTGCTCATTAATCTTCTCCCTTCTAAGCTTCTCTCGATCAGCCTTGTTAGACTTTCTCGCAAATGCCCTGTCAAATTTCGGTCCACTCTGGTATTCCAATTTATTCGAGCTGGGATCACTGCAACAAGAACGCAAATGCAAACTCAACTTACTTGGCATTTGGGCACAAATGGGCATGGGCATCCGAATCCAGCAATGGCTGCCTGCAATCGGAGCAGCACCTAAAATCTGAAACAGAATACACATCATCGAACACAATCGTGTCTTCTGGCAAAGCTTGAGCTTGTTGCTGCGGCTGAGGCTGAGGCGCCATGTTTGCGCGCCACGAGGACGTTGACATTGTTCAAGCAATTGATGTTGATGATGATAAATTTTTTGATTTAACGGCTTCACGCAGCAACCAGTCGCTGCTTCTGCTTCTTGTTGTTGTTGTGCTTATCGGATTCAGCGGATCATATCATAATTCCTTTCTTTGTCTTTCTCTGCCGATTCTGCACTTGCGTAATGATGGATCGATAGATGGGCTGCTGCGTCAACACGAATGAACACATGATTGTTACCAATTATTTATTATTGTTATCTTGTCGCTTGTCTTATTTGCCCACGGCGGCCACCAGCGCATACAGTACTAAAGCAAGGCCAGTACTAAAGCAAGGCCAGTGCGCATTACTTTAAATAGATGCCTTTTGTTTAAGTTTTTGCTTATGATTAAGAAAGTTCACTTGGTACAGTCTACCACGATAAGAACTAAGAATGTGAAGCTCACTGTTCTCAAGTGGGGTAGTAGGATGCAGATTATATGAATTGAGAGCGACTTGAAAGGGATAGCTGCTCAACTGTCGATTTTTTACCGGACCGCGGAAAATCCTTTCTCTGATTTTGGTTTTGCAATTATGCAAAAATCCCTCCCGCTTAATGTTCAGCCGTAATTTTGTATGGGATCTTTCTTTGGCACGTAAAGTTTTCCATGATATTTCATTTGTGCATTTCAAAGAAAGTGGGATGGCACCTAGGGATGTGGGACAGTGGTCAATGGTGAAGACATTCATATTTTTTAGGAGGTTGTGGGATGGCACCTAGGCATGTGGGACAGTGGTCAATGGTGAAGACATTCATATTTTTTAGGAGGCTGTGGATTCAATTTTTGTTTTCGCTTATGGGCGTGGGTGGAGGAAAAGAAAAAAAAACTAAGAGGTAAGGAGATGTGGGAGATGTCGTAGCCTCAAAAGAATGACTATTACCATGCTCTAAAACATATAACCAATATAATAATGATGCTTCAAGTGTGACCCTAGCAAGGATCTTCTTGCTTAACAAGATAATGGCATTTAGCCAACATGATGTGTTTATTGAACTTAAGCAAATCAATATTTCAAAGAAGGTGACAATAATCCCTTATGTTTGTGTCTATGTGTGTTTTACCCAATTACTATTATTGAAACTAGGGGCCATCATTTACAGTGATGGTAAGGTGCTCATTTCTCAAGTCAAAGATCTAGGTTCAAGCTTGGGCCTAGCCACTCAAAAAAGTTAGGCTTTCGTTCATCTACCAACCCTCCTAAGACCCAACTTAGTGGGATGTGCATTGTGGATGTGTGTAATGATCCTTTGTTATTACTAAAACTAAGATTTTATTATGTTTGTAGACATATAGAATCTATTAGATAGCCAATACATTCATATTATGGAAAATAAAATTTGACTTAACAAAGTGGCTAACCACCACTAGATGTATCAAAAATAAATTATACAAGTTGTTGGTAACAATATTGTATTTTGATCTCCAATGTTAAGTCATATGGCAACTAAGAAAAACATGTTGCTTATCCTCAAATGCTCTAAATTGACATAACCTACAAGTATGCTCCTCCCTAGGTAAGCAAGTCTCTCTTCCAATTTCTATCCTTAGATGATGTGAACTTAAACTAAGTATGTCGATAAAAATGCAAGCTCTAATTGGGATATTAACTATAAGATACTAGACTGGAGAATCTAACATATCATAGCAGTATCTATAATATACTCTAATTAGAACATTATCATAGCGATATCTACCTAAAACATGTATCCAGGCTAGCACCTCCGAGTGTGGACTTATGCAAGCAAACCAACTAATCTCTTGGATGTTATACTTGATGTTTCTTGTTATATTTGATCAGCACATGTAGAAAGTGGTACAAGAATGGTGACTTGGATGGTTTGAACATCTACAAAGAAGATCAAATAATAAGCCTATAAATAAAGGTTGCTACATCATTGATGAGTGGTGAGGTACCCCTACACTCAACCATACGAATACGAGTGTTTCATGCACGATCCGGTCAAACTCCACAGACGGACTAGTTGTGGTATTAGGACAGTTATCCTTAGGTCGCAGTTCGCTACCTTCCCATCTGGACTAGTGTTAACTTTGTCATGTATGGTTTAGTCCAGAATGAGGTGTATGATGTGTTCCTATACTAATGCTACTCATGGGTGTAATAGAAAATGATATTAACTAAGCTAAGAGAGAGTGTGTGAGAGAGAATCTAAGCTAGCCTAAGTGCGATGAGCATCCATTCCTCAATCATCNTCGATCTTTATTTCTAGTCATGTGCATGTCCAAGTACGTCACGCTTGAATAAGGATGTCGTACAATTATACTGTGTGCACTGGGAGAGAAGGGTTGAGAGGAGAACTACTTTAAAAGAAAATCTAAAACTAAGTACTAACTCTAAAAACTACCTACCAGATCTTTCTACCTCTTATTTATAGATGAGGAGATAGGCTATGATATTGCATACGCGATACCGCGGCCAACAAAATGATAACTCATCATACCCCCACGACTAAATGAAAACTCGTCCTCAAGTTATAGAGAGAACAAGCTCCATTGATTACACAGTGGATAGGTATGGGATTATTGATTGGTGAGAATGGGTTCATGCCACAGTGTGGAGTCGAAGAAAAATTGAGACACAACATAGAGAATGCAAAAGAAAATCCTACTGCTATAAAATTGATGGAACTCATGTAGTTCCTGGTGGCAGTGGCTCCTCCATAGGTGCCTTTCCCTTATCTTGTGCTCCAAGTTTTGGGGCTTGATGGCGTTGAAGTATGGCCTAGAGCTTCTCCTCTTTAGTTCAAGGGTCTTGCAACGTCCATGCTAATGTTCTAATGTTTGATGGAGTCAGCACCTCCCATGGACAAGGTAGTTGTGGAAACATTTGATTTGCCTTGACATACCAAGCCGCAAACACCTGTCATTCCTCCTCGTGGGCTCTAACTTTGTCTCTGTATTCTTGGAAATCTGCAAGCCATCGAGCCAAATCTATTGCGACACTTTTTTGTCCTTGGTAGCTTGCTTTAACCACCTCAAGTTCAGAATTCACAATCTCCAGTTTTTGCAATATCTTCTTGCGTTCTGCAAATTCTATTTCATATTTGCTGTAGGTGGTGGCTACCTGTTGCTCGAGCTCTGTTCTCGGGCACCCTGCTGTTAACATGGCAAGGTTGGCATACCGCAGGTTTGCCAACTCCATGTATTCTGTAAGATCTTGGATCTGCAAGTCCCGATTCTTAACTTCTGCCTGGTGGGCAAATGCATATGTGTCCAATATGGCCCGCCAGTCAGTGTGTTGAGCATTGAAAGCATTGATGTGGGCCTTGGCCATATGGATCTCCTTCTCTAGGATTTGCTTATACATCCCCACTTGGTCTCGGAAGTGCTCCTTGAGCTTTTCATGTCACTTAGCCTCATTTTACCACGTGCTTATTTCAATAGCTATCTTTTGACGGATGACACGTACCTCCTCCATTAAGAGGGTTTGATTTTCTCTGGCTAAACGGTTCATATCTTGGTTGACCTGAATAAATTGTTCTTGCAACTGATGAAAATGTTCTTCGAGGACATTCTTTTGCTTTTCCACAGAGGTCAACTAAAGGTTGTCGATAACAAGCTGCTTGTTTTCCTCTTATAAGGCCTTGAGTGCCTTGGTTGCGCATGAGTTTGCGCTTGTGCTACAAAGGCATCCCCAACAGCCTTCTTTTTTTCTTCTACCACCTTTTTATTCTCTATCAATAGCTTGGTGAGTTGCTCATTTCAAAAAGTGTCTAACTGGTCCACGAGAATGAATTGAGAGGGTTCCCGCTGTGCTGCCTACAGGGTCACGAGCCTTTCTTGCAATTTCTGCGCTTCTGCTTCAGCATGCTCGACGCTCATCTCTATCAAGACCAGTTTTCCCTTAGTGGAAATGAGGTATGATTGAATTGTGTAACATCTTGTGGAATGTCAAACAAGGACCTCATGACTTGTCCTATTTGTAGCAATTGGTCAAGTACATCCTCATGTTCCGCAGGAGTCATTGAGGTTCCAACCAAAGTTTAAGCATCCCGTGCTCCTATGAAATCTACCGATGGTACAATAGGTACATTGGATGATTCTTTGATGTGATTTGCAACTTCTTCTGCAGCTCCTACTGCATCCTAGTGCTGCATGACCACCACAGTGGCCCCTTCACCAATTTCTAATTGCACTTGAAAAGATGCAGCATTTCTTGAGATCTTTTATGACCAAGTGCTTTCCCCTCCTCCTGTTTGAATTGATACTTCACCCCTTGCGCAATCCAAAGAAATTGTGGGTTGTATGGCATCATCAATGATGCGGAAGAGATTTGCATCATCACGACTTCCCCAACTGACTATCTCAGTGATCACCCTGAGATGGCTCATCGACGGTCTGTAATCATGTGGCAGCAGTGGTTGATCTTGGCCCATGCTAGGCCCTACTTCTTATTGTTGGTTGGGTTCCGTACTTGGAAGTTGGCTAGGTCCTACAAGTTGAGTTGCAATTAGCCCTACCATCTGTTCTTTTTCTTGTTTCGGTCCCAACGTCTCACCAGTGATTTTCCTTGCAGCTGGTGGCTTTAACAATTCAGCATATGAAGCATTTTGGGCTTTTCAAAGGACATCATTAGTGTATCCCCTAATACCAGCATGTCGGCACAGCTTCCCGATAAGGCAAGGGAAGGGCAATGCCATCTTCCCTGTCTTTCGTTCTTCGAACTGCCTGAGGATCTCTGTAAAGTATAGATGAGGCAAGTTAGCATTAACCTTTCCCATCAGTACTGCACATCCTCTTACCAACATATGTTGAGATTCTTTTTAAGCCCTTTTTGGGGAAGAGGGGATAAGTTCCAATTTTGAAATAGATCCTTTCTTCTGTTGTCAACTCCCTAAACATCTTATCTTCCTTGCCATATGCCCTTTCCAACCAAACTCATTGCACATCGGGGTCTGAATGGGTAGACAACTGAGCAACCTTGGGCCTTGTATTCAGAAGGTTTAATACTTCTAAAATGGCCTGAACAAAGAAGTCAACAGTCACACCACAAATGTTAACTGTGGTGCCTTATTCTTTATTGTGCCAAAATTGGTACGTTTCCCCTAAGTACCAAGCACCGCTTTCAGAGAGGATAGGCCATAACGAGGACCTTGTGAGGTGATCCCTAATAGCCTCCAGAGCAAACTATGTAAACAATTCAAAGTTTAACTCCACAATCAGTGCAGTGAATGTGGACTTCTCGTGAATGGCCTGAACACAATCCTGGGGCAATGTGAGATGTTGTCCCTGTTCAGTTGTAGCAGCTGCTGCTTCCTCTGCCTACCTTGATTGTACAGTAGCAGGGTCCTCTTGGTGGATGATAAATGATTATTTCTCCTGCTTTACATGTTGTTCGACAAGATCTTTTCTACCTCCTCTCCTAGGTTGTTTTCTCCCACCTTGAGTAGGACCTTCTTGTTGTCCTTGTTTTGGGGCCATCTGCAATCAAACGGGGCCAATCATTAGTAAGGTTGTTACCAAAGTTAGGTTATACTTTACTGCTTGCCTTAATAGATTTACTTTATTTCCGTGTGATGTTAATTATTGGAAGGACATGTCCCCTAAAGATTATAATGTTGAGTCCTCTTACTTAGGTGGTTTTCAAATTTAATTTTTTGGTAAAGCTAAGGGAATGAAATTGTTTTTGACACATTTTATTCTTAATTTTACAACTAATTACCCTTAAAGATGTCCTTCGGGTGATGATGAATTTCAAAAAATTTATGCGCTATTCAGTGTGTGCCTCTCCCCCACAACTAAGCTGAACACTTTGGGTTTAGGTAGGTTCAGACGAAATGAAAATTGGAGTACCAACGAGCAAGTTATGAGTATGAAAGCAAGGGTTGTGCAATCACAAGTCATAGAGAGAAAATTGGAAAACTCCCCCTACGTGAATAGTTGAAAATGAGGTGAAGTGGTGTGGGGGTCATCTATATATAGTTTAAAGGAACACGATATCGTGTACGATACATTGCAGATGCGATATCTTGGCTTTAGTGATATTGGGCACAATGAAAGATACCAAATTTTTTAAGATTTTTTTGAAATTGACATTGTAAACTTAGGACATTGGGATATTGTTAAGGGGGTCTAGGGTAATTCAATTAGTTTGAAAGGCATAAATAATTATGATGGTGTGGAATTTATCAATAAGGACCTCGAATGGGAGAAAAAGGCTATGTGATGATTCATAGGAACGTTGAATTGGAGGGATAGTAATAAGGGAAAGAACATTGTTGACAATATGCTAAGGGTAATAAATGGTGTGTGGGAGATGGGTCATGAGTGCAAATTACAAAAATTACCCAAGTGGGTCCTCCCCAAAGCAAGTTCCAACCTATAATGCCCTTGCGTAACCACACCTTAAAATGTTCGTAGGCACTAAAAGGGTTCAATGTAATCCACATTGGTTCCACAAAACACACACATGTAAATATCACTGAAATGAGGAAAGAATTCTATGCTATATGAGACACGAGCTACAATTACATGAACAACGAGGTGAGACGGACTATAGAAGGGATTGTAGAGATTGGGACATGAGGTAACTGACCCAGGGCATAATGAATCCTACATGTAAAGCATGATTAAGGTGTCATTAACCCGTCATTCCAAGATCAGGACCAAGTCCATTCCTCTGATCAGTGACACCGCATTGTTTCATCCCATGATGAGCACCTACGAGAGCACCAAAGCAACAAGGCGTACGATCACTTTGGCATTTGGTTCAAGGGAGGAGTGATTTTTGCTTTGTGGCACTTTCTTTTTCTTCTTGTTTTTTCTTTTTCTTTTCTTCTTTCTTTTTTTTTTCAATTGCTAAATCCAAAGAAGCCACCAACCTTCAGGCATGGGTGCATGTCTTTCCAGTGGGACCCCCTTAGAACAACATTGGATTTTTGAGTGCCCTTTTGATTACTCTTATTGCCATTTTTCATTAGATCTACAAGGATCTTAGTACAACCACGTTGCATGATAACTCCCATAAACGTCACCAAAGAGAATATGCAAGTCCCCTTAACGTCACAGCCTAGTCATTCCCTCTTGGTCCATCCTTCTTCATTCTGGGTACAATGAACACAAAATTAATTTTAAGTTTTAAGAATATCAAGAATATCACTGTACCCTCAAACAGGAGCTCTTATTTGTAGAATGGATGAGTGGGTGTAATGGGCTCATTGTCCAAATAATTGATCGTTTGAGACTCAATAACATAGAACACACCTCAACCAACGAGCCACATGAGTGTTTTATTCGTAGATGAGATTACGTATAAAAAGATAAAAAGACAAAAGGACAAAAAGATAAACAAGAAATTGAAAAATGAAAAACTAAAAAACAAAAATTGTAAGATTAAAGAAAATGAAACATAGTTATTAATCTTGATTGTTATTAAAATGGGGGATATCCCCCATAACTAAATGGTTGAGCATGGCGAGGATTAATAAATGAAAGATGAGAATCCTTGCATGTTGGAAACATTGAAACTTGGTCATTCCTACCCCATTGGGGTTCACACACTTGATTGTAGTAAGTGTAGTGGGGTAATTTATAGGATGTGGTTCTTGGATAAAGAGTTGACCCACTATGATACTTGGGACTGTAAGCTGGTATGCAAGGATTAGGATGTCGCTCTCCATGGTTGTATTCATTGGGCCATATGGTTCTTGGAGTGTTAATTGGTAACCCTGAGGAAGTAACACGAGGCGTTGGGTTCGAAGAGAAGGATGCATCGCAGTGTTGGACTTGTGCTGAGTTGGAGGATGTAGTGGCCTTGGAATTGTGTTGTCCCTTCTTATGGTCATGTCTAAAGAAGGGACGCCTTCGATGTTGAGGAGGTCTCTCATTGTTGTTAGTAATATTAGCACAAGTCACGTTCATGGATTGTTATTGTGGTGTAGACACTTCAGGAACAGTTGGTGACAATGTAGGAGGGAAAGGATGAGAATGTTAAAATTTAGGAGAAGTGTAAGGTACACAAGGCGGTGGTTGTGTTGAAGACATGGGCTGATAGTATTGAGGAGAATGATAATGCGGTGATATAGAGTATGTTGGCCTAGTTGGAAAAATAGGGTATTGGACTAGATAAGCATTTGGATTCAGATGATATGAAGGGTGTCTCCAATTTAGGGGTGGCTTCTCCCACAACTGGGATTGTTGCCATTGTGATCGAACACAGTATCTCTGTACAAAATCTGGGTGTAACGTGCTTCCCCAATGCTCATATAAATGTAACAAGATTGGGCATTAGCCCTTAGGGTGATCATACAGGTAGATGTTGCATTCATATGTATGACCGGCCATTGAGCTCTTACGTTCCTCATCCCTTCTTTTCGATTGTCTACTGATACTTTGTCCTACTTCTTGGGTTGTCAAAACTATATCTCCAATAATATCGATATATTCTCCACACTTTTTATGCATCCATTCCAACATCTTATTAATCTTTGGCTCGACTTCCTCTAATGATTGTTGTACTGGCAAAGATGGTTCTTCCTCCTTGAGATTGGTTGATTTCTCCTTTTTGTGATTATGGACCTTTCTTAAGTTGAGATTTTGGTCCTGTTGATGTTTTTCAACACTCTCCCATCTAGCCATTTCTCCTTCTTCTTTTGCTACCCACTTAATAAGCTCTTGGACTTGATGGGTTCGTAGTTTGTATAGTTGACCTTGGGCATACATCCCAAGGGTCTCTCTTGTTGCATCACGAAGCCCATCAATGATATGGTACATTAGCCTTTCTTTGGAGAACTCATGGCCTGGATAGTTGTTTAACAGTGCATAATATCTTTCTAAGGCCATGTCCAAGGATTCATGTTGTGCTTGTTTACACTCTTGCGTAGGTCTGATATCTTTTGTTAAAGAGTTCTACCATTGTTGGCCAACATCGTATTTAATTTGGTTTTAACGATCTATACCATACTTTTGCTTGGCCAACGAGTGTCATAAGAAAGAGCTTAAGTTTTTGCCAACCATTATCAATGTTGTTCCATGCATAGGCATCATAGAAGGCTTGTAAGTGTTCTTGCAAATCTAAGTCATAGCCTCCTGAAAAATTGGGAAAGCTGTTTAAATCGAGCCTGGGTAGGAAACTCTCTTTATGATGCCTACGGGAGATTCAAACAGCCTCTTGTATTTGCGTTAGGCTTGTAGTGACCAATGGGGGTTCATCGTCATCAAGTAGGTTAAGCTTTTATGTGTTGGGATGATGTTGCCTTCATTTATGTTTGTAAGAAACCACCACCTCGGGTTGCGTACTCCAATCTTCATTGTCATATAGTTCGTTGGTTCTCCAATGAACCGCCTCACTAGATGTGGCATTATTATAGTCTTGTAGGAGAGGCATGGTTGTGAAATTGTGTGTGAATTTATATGTGACTTTTTATAATTATTTCTTCATAAAATTTATATCGTTAATTCCTACATAGCGACCTTGTATGATATAACTAATCTAGATAACTAGCACTATCCCTGGCAATGGCACCAATGATGAGTGGTGAGGTACCCCTACACTCAACCATATGAATACGAGTGTTTCACACACGATTCGGTTGAACTCCGCAGATGGACTAGTTGTGGTATCAGGATAGTTATCCTTAGGTCATAGTTCGTTGTCTTCCCATCTAGACTAGTGTTAACTTTGTCACGTATGGTTTAGTCTAGAATGAGGTGTATGATGTGTTCCTATACTAATGCTACTCTTGGGTGTAATGGAAAATGATATTAACTAAGCTAAGAGAGAGAGAGATGGTGAGAGAGAATCTAAGCTAGCCTAAGTGTGATGAGCATC
>MNCI01035508.1:313485-392012 GCA_015680685.1 Gnetum montanum
AACTACTTTAAAAGAAAATCTAAAACTAAGTACTAACTCTAAAAACTGCCTACCAGATCTTTCTACCTCTTATTTATAGATGAGGAGATAGGCTACGATGTCGCATATGTGATATCGTGACTAGGCTGCGATATTGCGTACATGATATCACGTATGCGATATCGTGGCCAACAAAATGATAACTCATCAATCACTATTCCAAGAAAGCCACACAAAAAAATACCAAAGAAGACATAAGGAAAAACAGTTAAAGATGATCTAAAGAAACTACAAATAGACAAAGATCTAGCTCTTCATAGAGGGAAATTGTAAAAACAAAAAAAAAGCGCCTCATGTAGCCAATCTTAGTTTATTAAGACAAGGTTAGGATGATGATAATGATGACATAGAAAGTGGTAAGTTTTAGCTACATTTCAAACAATTTAACAATGAGGTGTTAGCCTACTTATAAAACTCTTGATTTGAAAGTTTCAAGCTATGGGTTCAATTCTAGTGGGTAATGCTGAGTTATAAACTTCTAATTTAACAACGAGATGTTAGCCTAGTGGTAAGACTCTTGATTTGAAAATAATAAGTCATGAATTATAAATTTCTAATTAGACTATAGATCTTAGGATGTACCTATATTACAATTATTTTGAAGTTCCAACAACACTATATTTCTTGGGGATAAATATTATTAAAAAAATGTTTAAGGTTTTGACATCCCTCCAAAATATTCTCTAATTTTATATAAGTTTTATACCTCATTCTATAGTTCATACTTTATCTTGACTCAGAACAATAGAGTAGTCGTGGAGAGGACTAAAGTGATAGTTTGCTAATATGTTGTATGGATAATCCCATATAGAGGGCTTTGAATCCCTTAGTTCTAGGGCTAGTGTATTCTATGTATTAGCAAGCCTATGGTGAGATAAGATTCTACATTAATTTTAGGGTAGATAATTTTAGTTTCAAGAATTCCTATCCCTTCTACCTTTTCTTAGTATATTTCAAAACTAAGCAATTCTTATTGAACTAATTTAAAACTTAGTAACTTTCTTATTGATCATTTTCATGACATTAATTTTTGTTTTTCCTTTTTAAAAATTTTTCATCTTTAGCCAAGTACAAGTTGTTCAAACCAAAACTATTAATTACATATGCCATAATGCAACCATATAACAAATACATACTTTGGTAGGCCATAAAAAAGAACATAATGATATTTTGGTTATCTTATTATTTAACAAGGATTTACTATTAAGAAGTTGCTAGTTCAAGTCACACTTGAGGTACATTTATAGTATCCATAAGTTCTACCAAAGTAGTATGTTAGCTCAATGTCTTGGGATTACATATACTAAACTAATTTGAACAAGAGGATCTTTTCCCTTTACAAAAAATCAAATCTTATGATGGAATCTTCTCATGACTAGAAAGATTTCCCCTAACTTCTTTATTATGACCAATTTATATCATTTACTATGATCAAGAAGGGGGGTTGGCCTCTTGGCCCCTTGGTTTTTTTTAAGTCCATCTAATTCAAATTTTTCGTTTAATACTTAATAGAAAAATTAGGTTACTACTTCTATCAAAATTAAAATTGAAGGATTATTTATGCTTCAACATCCTTTCTAATATTCATGGAATTTCATTAAATGCACCTTATTGTGAAAATATAGGAACTTTAGGTACTTGTGATTCTCACCTAAAAAGGATTAAATTTAATCATAAAGAAATTCTTTATATTATAGATTTTTCTCTAATACAATTTCTCTTATGCCATTATAATCGAAAGAATTCCAAGCTAAGTTCAATTTAAATAAAATAGATAAGGTCTCTTTTTAGACTATGTGATAGATGTTTGGTAGTTTTCTTGGAATCTTCTTATTAATTTTTATCTTATTTCTAGAATAATTGGACTTAACTTGATGTTAAAATGATGTATTTTTCTAGTACAAAAGCTCAGTATTGGTTTGATAGAGAGAAAAATCATTTTGAAATGCTTAATCATAGATAGAACACTCAAGATTTTGAGAATGATTGAATACAGAAGTTTAAAAACTTATGGAAACTTGGGGTTCAACCAAAAGTGCAGTTTTTTGCTTGGTCTTTATTATATAAAAGTCTTCCTATTGGATGTTGATCATAACTTTTTGGTTTTGATAATCCAGTTTGTCTACTTTACTCTCATGAAAACTCTATTGAACATGTTTTTGTTTATTATTATTTTGCTCAACAAGCTTAGCAATAGTGTTTTGTAGTTTTGAATTTTAAAAATTCTAGAATTCTTTTGTTTATGCCACTTGTGCATGGACAATAAATAATGACAACTTTGATACCTTTCGGAATATGCTTATGCTTGATGTCTTGTTTTACATTTGTAAGCATAGATGTAATGTGATTCATGAGAGACATTCTATAGTGCATAACTTCAATTTTGAGCTAAAGTTAAATCTTTATATGAACTTTTTCTTTTAGGTTCATGGTAAGAGAAGGGAGTATCCTATGAATATGAATTCTCTAGTTTCTTCATATGTGCATGGAAGGATACTCTTTATGCTATTCATCAACTCCTTGAATATTTATGATTTTTTATCATTTGTAATTTAGACTACTTATTTGTTTATTTTATTTATAGAAAGCCTCCTATTAGAAGTGAAAACTCTTAATGAGCAATGAGTATACCCACGCCCAACCATACAAATCACTAGTGTTCACTTTGCAATCTGGTCGAATTCCAAAGGCTTTAGGTTTTTAAGTACACTAGTTCTAGGATGTAAAACCAACCATTGCAATTGTTGCCTTTCTAGTTCCACTTGTGAAGTTCAAAGATATTGTTAAGTGCAATTGAGGTATATGATTTTTATCATTTTATCTGTTTTATGAATTAAGTTACCTAAGAATTAAGAATAAAGAATAAAGTAATTTAATTTCTAAATTAATCTAATAACTAGCTAACACTTAACTAATCCTAACATAAGCGTCTATTCCCACTTGTCATACACATCCTAAACACGTATAGCACTACTAGGTTACCAAATGTTAAGCGTTATTGGGATTGCCAAGCATTAGATGTATGCTCGAAGTGGTTGCACTTATGTGTGCTATTTAATCTACATTAATTAATTAATTACTTGATTACTTAAAAACATTAAAGAAAATTGCCTGAATATTAAATGCTTAAAGAAAAAATTTAATCTAGTTCAAGTGTTACAAGGTTTGATTAGAAAGCTCATCTTTATTGCCACACACACTAAAGTGCTCAGGTACACCAATGCTTGAATAAAGATCCATATACTCTTTGACTTCTACTATGGGCACTCTGAAAATATTCTAACTTTTGAGTAGAAAAACTACTACAATGTCGCTACAACTATGAGACTTATGCCATAAATGTGGTGGGTAGGTACAAATTTATAGGCAAAATAGGATGCCTCGTCAATGGGTACACGTTAATAGGTCAAACCCTGTGTTGACAGGATCACATCGACGAGATCTCGTCAACAAGGTTGCATCAACATGGCTAGATCATGCAACTCATTATACCTCCACGATTGAATGAAAACTCATCCTTGAGTTCTTTACAAAATTTAGAAAGCTATGGGATTATTAACACACAAAAAACACACACAAACAACACAATAAAAAACTAAGTTTAACACACACAAAAAAAACACACAAACAACACAATAAAAAACTAAGTGTCCGAGTGTACGGTTTACAATCATTACAAAATTTTGGTGTTTAGGACAACAAAATTGAACACTAGGACAAAACTAATAAACATGATTCCACTAATAGTGCGAAGATGATGAAGAAGATAAAATGGTCGTAGGTAGTGAAGGCTCTTGAGGCTCCAAAGGACCTTCTCTTGCTTTGGGTGCATGCGGTGGTTGAGGCAGTCATGGTTGTCTTGTGGTAGCTGCAACTTCTAGTGGAAGAAAGAAGGCATCCAAAAATGCCTTCATCTTCTCCTTCTTACTCCTAGGATCATTCATAGTCATGCTACATGACCAATGTGGGCTGAAATGCAAACATCCCACAGATACGACATTATAAGGAAAAACTCCTTCATATTCATGAACCAAGTAGTGAACTATTTACATTCAATGTAGAATGCTACAAGTGCATTTTGGAGCTCATAGTAATCATTCATCCTTTTGGCCAAGTTCTCAATGGTTGATTGTTGATTAGTGAACTTAACCTTGAGGACCTTGAGTTTGACATTTGTAGTCTCAAGCTTCTGCTTTGTCTCTTTATGATGCTTGAACTTTGTCTCATACAATAAGTACAAGCTAGTCACTTGTTTCTTCAATTATAATTGTGGCCTTCCAGTAGTTAGCATTGTCAGGTTTGCATACTGAAGATTGGCAAGCTCCATGTACTCTATCATCTCCTCAATCTACAACTCCTTCATGTGGATTTCAGCTTTGTTGTATGCATTTAACCCATTAAAGATAGGCTGCCATACATTGCCTCCTTGTTGGAGCTACTAGAGGGCCTCATTTACTTTCACCTTCACCAATTGGATATGTTTCTCATTAACTTCTTTCTATAGACCAACCTAATCTCTATAATGGTTCTTGACTTTCTCAAATTTGAGAGCCTCATTTTTTTAGGCGGCTACCTCAATTACAGATTTTTGGTGAAGGGCACAAACTTTCTCCATGGAGAGGTTTCTATTTTTTGCTACCAATATTCTCAATTCATTATTTATCCTAGCTAACTACTCCTATTTTTGATGGATAAAATCTATCATCTTCTGCTTCTATGCGTTAACACTCTATAAGTGATGATTCTCTGTGGTTAGGATCTCATTCTCCCAATGCATCTAGGCTAAGTCCTTCTAAATGTTGTGCATTGTGGCATTGACCAAGGACTAGTCAAATATGGTTGTCTCCTTGGCATTCTCAACCTTTTCAAGTTTGTCTTGAAGTTTTTTGAAAGCTTCATCACATGTTAGTGCTAGGTTGAGAAATGTGGGATTAGTGAAGTCGGCCCTTAATTCAACAACCTCCATAGCCAAGTGTTGGTTCTTTGATCTAGTTGTTTCTAGTTGCCCCTTCATTATGGTGCATTTTCCCTTCACTTCAAGAAATTTCAACTAGGATGTAGTGATGGTATCCAGAAGATCAAAGACATCCAAAATTAGTTTCCTAGTTCCCACTAGTCAGTCCAGCAATACCTCATGCTAGGCTATACTTAATTTGTTGTTAATGGTTCCTATGAGCATTTGCACATCCCTCAATGTAGAAACATCTGGTATAGATGCTATAGGTGCATTCAATGCTTTGGAAATTCTATCAGTAACTACTACTATTGTCTCCTACCCATGGTGCTATATCACCAAGATATTTGCCCCCTCACCCTCCTCTAGAAGCATTGAAAATGTAGTGACATTCCTAGAGATGTCTGGGAATTACTAGTATTGTGAGAGCAATACTGTTACCTCTTGGGCACTAGGATTTGACCTTGTAGGCACTTGCATTCTTTAGGCTAAGAAAATTAGCCCTCCACCTTCCATCTGACTTAGGGTTTGGGCCACTTCATTAAGGTGGCTAATTATTGGTCTATACATAGATGGATCACTATCACTCATTCATGCTTGCTACTTTTGCTATTTCAATAGCTACTTTTGGAGTTTATGCATGCACTCAAGGGCAACGTGGGCCTCTAGCATTGTTTCATGAGTGGGTGGTTGAGGTGGTTGTTGCTACTCCTCTTCTTTAATAACTTTGGCAAGCAAATTTTCCTTCATCATGTCCACCTAGGAGGCAATTGAAGCTTGTTGGATAGAGTCATTCATATAGCATGTTATGCCTCCCCCCTTACATAACTTTTTGATGAGGCATGAAAAAGGGAGTGCCTTCCTTCCACGTTTTTTTTCCTTGAAGCGCTTTTCTATCTCCAAATAGATTAGCTATGGAAGGTTGACTAGGAATTTACCACTTAGAGTGTCACATGCATGGGTGGAGAAAGCTGTGATCTTGCTTGGCCTCATCGTTGGATTGAGGTAAGGGGTCATAATCTTGAAGTATGCACCTTCCGCCATGGTGAGTGCACCAAACTCCTTATGGTCTACTCCATAACACTGCTATGTCCATTCTTTCTTAACATCTGGATCTACCTATGTTGGAGTATTTATAAGAATTGCCCCAGTTCCTAGTAACCAAAGGGCCTCAAAAATCACTTTCATCGAGTAGGACATTGAACTATCCTTGATGTTGACTATTGAACTGACCTATTGATTATTCTAGAACAACTATGTCTCTTCCATGTACCACTCCCTGTTGGAAGTGATTGTGGGCCACATGGGAGAGTTTTGCAATTGTGCTTTGACTTCTAGAGGTGCAAACTCCAAGAAAGGTCCAAAGTTCAACTCTTGAAGCATGGATTTCTGGACCTCCTTATTTGCGACCTACTTGAGGTAGGCGTCCATCAAGGTGACCTTAAGGTTTAGTCTTGGTTTGGGTGCCTCATCTCTATGAGACTATTCTATTAATCAAATTCCACTTCAGGCTCCTCCCGAAGAGGTCCTATTGCATGGGATTGTTCTTGGCCCCTTCTGGTTCATGACCATTTGTCCCTTGGTTGGAATGGTCCTCTTTCTTGCATGTGCTTTCCTTTAGGTGCTATTTGTGGTCACAACATAACCAAGGATTAGCGTATAATGTGTAACTTATAACTTTTAAGTACCTTATTTTGTTGGGCAATTACACTTAGGATAAGTTTTGACCATGGCAGATTGATTATTTTATTATTATTTTAATGTTATTTCATTTAAAATGTTACCAAAGCTTGTTCGAGGGGTTTAACTTTCATAAATTGCTGTTTTAATGTTGGTTTCTTAATTAAACCTTTGTGGGAGTTAGAAAAATTTTGAAAAGTTTTTCATAAAAAAACCTAAGGTTTGTGGCCCCCACGATGAAGAGCTTACCTCCAATAGCTACAGGACTAAAAAACAAAATGAATTGAACAAATAGTTTGGAAGATATGGCTCTTGGAAGGCTCTAGGCTCTGAAAAATTTAAAACTCCTTCATTTATTAGAAAATGTGAAAAATTAACAAAGTATCACCGCATATATATAGATTTTTTACCTTACATCGATGGGATCACATCTATGTAGGGGCTTCATATACAGGGTTCTGTTGATGGAGTTGTTTGAGAAAATTTTTCACAATTAATATCCCAAAAAATATAATGAGTTTTTACATGAAATTAAGATCCTTAGAGAGCCAGAAAAGCCATGAACATGATGAAATTCTAGAAGAGGACCTATGAATTCAAAAAAATCAAAGTTTTGACTAGGACTAAAATTTTAATGGAGAAAATGCCATTAAGGATGTATAGTTGGATGAAATTGATGGGGAATGTGAAATGATTTGATTGTGGAAATTCCTATGGACAAGGGACTTAACTAATCCAACCAAGAGATATGCAAGTGGATCCTCCCCATAGCAGGTTCATGCCCTTTTTTTCCTTACATACCCTCAACCAAGGAGTTCGTGGGCCTCGAGGTTGATTAATGGTTATGAAAAGTTAAGGACCTAATCTAGAAGAATCTACCTAAGAATTTTAACATATCAAACTAAGATAGGGAACAAAACATGGAAAACTAGTAGTGAGGTAAAGCATGAAAAGCATTGGTGGATGAGAGAGAAGAGTGGAATTAAGTTCCAAATCACGGTCACATGAAGTCCCTTGTGGATTTGATGCTTAAATGACCCAATAAAGTCCATCCTTAGTTTAGATAAAAAACCAATTACTTTTTAGTGACATCGCATCAACACTCTATGACTAGTCCATCCCCTCAAGACACAATAATGCTCCCATAGATCAATCACTATTCCTTATCAAGAAGAAAAGAGAAGCAAGAAGTAAGAAAGGGCCTTAGTTAGAGGGAACTTTTAGGCATGGGTAACATGTCTTTCTAGTCCCATAACTAGTGATTGTAACCTAGTTTTTTTATTTAAGAGATGTGCTTTGAATTCTCATTATTGTTTTTTGTTTTTTTTTTTTGAATTTTTTGTTTTTATGGATTTTTGGATGGGAACCACACCATGCAAAGACTTAGCTTCCTATTATTGGTCAATAGGGAATGGTAAGAAATCCCCTTGAAGTCACATCTTTTTCAATCCATTTGATCTTTCCCAAGTTTGAAAACTACCAAGGTCATAAGTTCATTAAAGTTTCATTAATGAAAAGGGACCTCATATTTCCAAAACCAAGAATACCATAGATTGTTGTGGATGGGTGGCTGATGTGGACTCATTGCCCATTCCATGAAAAGAAACATGTCTTAGTTATCAATATCAAAATTAAAAAATAGAAACCAGACATTAGCTATCAAAAACATTAAGGACAAACCACTAGTAGCAAACAGCTACAACATCACTATGTCCTATTGGCAACAAAGTAATTTATTAGAAAACATATGAAAAATTCAAATCAAAATATTATAAAATATAAAAAAAATTGTAAAATATTTAAGAAACATAAAATGTACTAATGATGTTGTAAAACAAAAAATGTGAAAAACAACAAAGTGTAAAAACAAAAAGGTGTAAAACACAAAGAAAGTGTAAAAACAACAATGTGAAACAAAAAGGGGTAAAAAATTGAGTAGTCACTTATATGATTAACATGGATGGCCATCTCCCCCATGAATAAGTTGGAAGAAGGAGATCCAAAAAATTGAGCGTGGTTATCCATCCGATGAGGTGTTGCTTGCACTGGTTATTTTGGACTCATGGAAAGGTTTTATTTGTTGTGTGTTGACCAATTGTTTCTTGTTTGGGCTTTCAAGTTTGTAGATCAACATGACCCTAGAAGGAAAGGTTTCATAGATGATATAATGCCCTTCCCACAATGTTTGGAACTTAGTCTGTTATGGCACATGTGTGGGGTTCCAATAAAAAACCTTGTCTCCAAGTTGAAATTTTACCTTCCTTATTCTAAGGTCACGAGGTTTCTTGTTGAATGTTTTGTGCACTTCATTCAAGGAAAGGGCCACCAATATATTCTTATCTAGCACATTGAGGTTCATCAGTCTTCCTTTCTATGCTAGGTTCAAGTCAAGATCTAGGTCACAAGTTGTTGAAAGTGTATGGATCTTGGATTGAATTGGAAGAGTTGGCAATTTCTTGTACAACACCTCATATGGACAATAGCCTACAGGAGGTTTCCATGTTGAGGGGTAAGCCCAAAGGGCATTTTTGAGTTTTGTGGTCTAGTCTCTTCTATATTTGCTCATTATTTTGGTTAAGATCTTAGTGATCTCCCTATTAGTAACCTTTTCTTGACTGTTGGCTTAGAAGTGGTAAGGTGTTGTTAATTTATGTTCTACCACTAAGCATTGCATGATTTTTCAAAAGGTGGTGCCTATAAAATGAGTTCTATTATTAGAAATTAGTGCACATGGCATCCTAAACCTATTTACAACATTCTTTTGCACAAACTGAGCAATAGTGGAAGATGTACAATTGGTGATAGCTATTGATTCTTTCCATTTTGTACAATAGTCAATAGAAACTATAATGTATGCCTTTTCATTCCACATGGGTATGATGGGACCCATGAAGTCTATGCCCCAAATTTCGAAGGGTTCCAATGGTTGGATCCATTACCGAGGTCCCTCAATTTGAGTGGTTATTCCACCATTGCATTGATAGCATTCACAAGAGCAAAGGAAGTGGTGAACATCCTTGAAGAGTGTTGGCTAATAATATCCTACCATCAGGATCTTAATGATCTTGCATCTCCCAGCGTAGTGGTCCCCATAAGGGCCCTCATAAGTATCTTGGAGAACATGCACTTGGTCAGAATTAGAAACATACCAATGAACTAGGCCATTGGCACACACCTTGTAAAGATGTTCGTTAATCTTTATGAAGCATTTGGCTTGATGAAAAAACCATTGTTTCTTCCTATGGTCTAATTCTTATGGCATCTCCTAAGTGTGAAGATAAGTGAGGATGTCATCGTACCATGTAGGTTCATTGGGCACTTGTTCATTTATTGCATCAAAAAAGAGGAGTTCATCAAGAAATTAATTAGAAAGTGAACTATCCTCCTCTTTATTATCCCATTGCAACCAAGACAAGTGGTCAATAAACAAATTCTCAATTTTCTTTTGACCTACCATTGTAAGATTGAATTCCTACAAGATCATAAGCCACCGTATGACACAGGGGCTCATCATCAGCTTATTCATCAGAAAGCGAATGACACTATGGTCTATGTGCACAAAGACCTTGTATCCAAGCACATAGTGCCTGAACTTCTTCAAGGCATATACCACCACCATTAGTTCTTTCTCCATTGTGATGTAGTTGAGTTGTGCATCCACAATGCTTCTGCTCACATAGTGGATGTACTATGGATGTTTCTAATCATCCAACTACATGAGCATGACTCCCAAGACATAGTTTGATGCATCTGTCATGGTGTGAAATGGTTGGGACTAGTTAGGTGCTTGTAGAATTGGAATTTCTACAAGATTTTCTTTGAGTTGTTGGAATGCCTTTTTGCATTCCTTGGTCCATATGAATAGAGAATATTTCTTTGTCAGTTCTACCAATGGTTTAGCAATCTTAGAAAAATTGTCTATGAATTGTTAGTAGTAGCCAATGTGTTCAAGGAATGGCCAAACATCTTTAAAAATTTTTAGTTGGCAGGTAATTTCTTAGATGACCCTAATCTTTTCAAGTCCACCTCAATCCCTAGATTTTGTGCCCCAACATAATGCCCTCCTAGACCATAAAATGGCTCTTATGCTAATTGAGTCGAAGGTTAGTCTCCACACACCTTTTAAGCACTTGCTCAAGGTGGTCCATGGCTTGGTTGAATGTAGCCCCATGGGTGGAGAAGTCATCCATGAATGCTTCCACCCTACTACCAATCGACTATTGGAAAATTCTAAGGACAAGGCATTGGAAGATTGTAGGGACATTGTATAGATCAAAAGGCATCTTTTTGTATGCAAAAGTTCCCCATGGACTTGTGAATGTTTTTTTGGCCTGATCTTTAGGTGTTATCTAAATTTGGTTATAGCCACTATAACCATCTAGAAAGCTATAATAACAATGCCTAGAAATGGTATCCAAAACCTGGTTGACAAATGACAATGAAAATGATCTTTGTAGGTCACCATGTTTAGTAGCCTAAAGTAAATATAGACCCTCCACTTACCTTCTTTCTTTAGCATGATCACATGTGGGCTAACCTACTTGCTATTCCCAATGGAATAAATGAACCCCACCTTGAGGATTTGTTCAATGCCCTCCTTGATGATCTGCTTCAACTTAGGTTTTAATCGTCATTGTGGTTGCCTCTTTGGCTTGATGGAAGGATTAGTATAGATGTGATGTTGGCATATCCTAGGATTAATTCTAGTGAGTTTAGGATATGACCAAGCAAAGGTTGTTGGCCATTTAGTAACCATCTTTAACAACTTCTCTTTATGCTCAAGAGCAAGGTTGGCATTAATTATCACTATCTTGTCATTTTTTAAGAAAACATATTTCATGTCAACAAGCAGAGTTTTCAACTCTTAAGGCTCATGTTTTAAATTTTTAGGGATTTGCAACTCTCCCTAATAAGTGTCATTAGGTTCATCATTCGAGAGTTAGCAATGAACTTACTCTAGTTCATCCATGCCTTCAACATAGACACATGTTAAGCTCTTAGCTATTAAAGTATGCTACTTTTAGGTTTAGCTATTAGCCACTGGGTACCCTCCTATTTTGTGGCTACTGCATACAGGCATCTTTGTATTTTAGACTCATTTGCACACTGTCTACATACTGTAATTGATGTACTTTTTATAGGCCATAGTTTTTTTTGCACACAATTGCATCTTGTATCACTATACATAATGTATGGAACTTTCTTCTTCTTGATCTTTCTAAATGCATTTTTCTTGGAAATCTCCAAAGAAAGGTCTCTGATGCCCATCCGTGCATCAATCGTACTTAGCCAAGCCCTTTCCATGATGATTTGGAAGTCCCCCTTTCAATTGTCAACATAGATCACTAGGTAGTTAGCAGGATAGGACCATCCATAAATGGTAGTCACAATGTCCTTTAGCAATCCCAAGGGAATAGTGATGGACTAATCTTCTAAATTAAGATGAATATTACTCTTCTTGAGTGGAGGTAGGCTTCAGGCTTTGTACATCTCATGAGAAATTAGATTAACACTAGAACTTGAATCAAGAAGAGCCTTGCATGGCTCATTCCCAAAAATTTGGAAATAGATTAAGGGACTCCCAGGATATGATCTTTTCCTAGGAAGGCGACCAACCTTTATCCAATCAGTTACTACATGGGTTAACATGACGATATGCACTTTGGAAGGTGATTGGTTTGAAGGGGACTTGAGTGGATTAGATGCAAAGGATAAGGGAGAAGCAAGGTTGTTAGCCACATGAGTCTATGAGGGCTTTGTAGGACTACTGATTTAGAAGAATGGTCTTTTTCTGGATCTAGTTTCCAAACCACTTGGCTAATGATCTGGCTGTAAGTTAACAACCCTAGTAGTGTTACATTGCTGTAGTTGGGATGGAATCTCATCCTGCATTGATGGAACATGTGGTAATTGGGTTGAAGGTGAAGAAACATCCATAGAAGGATGAGAAGGATGATAAGGATATGGGGATTCCTCTCTTGGAGATGGAGAATGAGCTCTATAGTACTCAAGAGGGTAGTAGTGATGCTAGAATGAGGCATGACTGAAAGTGTCATACAGAGAAATGGATTATTGAACATAGTACCCATATGGATTAGGTTGTATGTAAGGGTATTGCTACGTTGGTGGTGGCATCCCCCATGACTGTGGGTGCTACCACTAATGATACTGCTCAAAAGGTTTTGGTGGAGCTCTACTTGGAAAATAGGCTTGTTGTTGGTGGAACTACCTTAGATTACCTTGAGGATAAGGCAATCTTCTGGGTGCTTGCCTTCTTGCCAATATAGGATTTAGAGCATACACCCTAGATTCTTGCAAGTATGACACAATAGGATAACATCCCTTAGGATGTTTGTATTGGTAGATGTCATACCCACTGTCATCATCTAATTTTGACTCCATAACCTCTTCTATTGTAGGAGCCTTACCCTTACCCCTTTGGTGGACATGTTCAGTTTCCTTTCTTTTTCTGTGGTCATGATCACTACTTTGCTCTTTGGATGCCTCTGCTATTTTTAGAGTAGTTTGGAACTTTTCATTTAAAGAGTCCCACATTTTTTCTACCTTATTTGAAATTTTTGAGACAAGCTTCTAGATTGAAAAGGTCTTTCATTGCACCACCTCATCAAGTGGTGCCTCCTCCATATTGTCACATAACCAGACTTCCCTTTTTCTAATGGAAGAATCCTAGTTGTACTCCTCTACACTTTCTCTCTTTCTTAGCTTTCCTTCTTCTTTAGCAACTTGCTTAATGAGCCTTTGGATTTGATGGGACCTAAGTTCTAACAATATTCCTTAGGCATAGATCCCAAGAGTTATCCTCATTTTTTATTAACGCCCATCTATGATATGGTGAAGCTTCTCCCTTTGAGAATAACCATGGCCAAGGCATTGGTGCAAAAGAGAATAGTACCTACCCATGGCTATGTCCAAGGGTTCATGTGTCCCTTGTTTCCAACCTTGCATCTACTTTCTTGGGTTGGACACTTAGGGGTATGTTTGATACTTGTCATTAAATAGCTCAAGCATCATACTCCATCTATGGATTAATTAGGGCTCCAAAGACTAGTACCAACTTTCAACTTCTTGTATGAGTGGCTTGGGGAACAACTTAAGTTTTTGCCATTCATTCTTTATGTTTTATAAGGCATAGGCATTATGAAAGGCTTGTAGATGGTTATGCGGATTTGACTTGTATCCCCCTTTGAACTTGGGGATACTATTTATATCCAATTGCTTTATTTTGCTATCTTTCACATGCCTTGTTGGAATTCTCATTTCCTTTGTGATGTTCAACATATTTTGAGTTGGAAGTAAAGGCTCATCATAGTCATGGCCTCTATGATGGTCATGGTGCTTATGATGACCTCTGTTGTCCCTTCTCTTATGGTGGTGGACCTCTCTTGAATGCCCATGCCCCTGATCTTGGCTAGTCCAATGGGCCCTATGATCATGATCATCTCTGTCTCGTTGATCACCTCCATCATGATCACATCCTCTATGGCTTTGGTCCAAGCTAGAGGAGGAATAAGAGGATGATGAAGGTGAAGAGGAAGGAGGACTAGCACTGCGATGCCTACCACCCCCTCTTCGATGGTTACAACCACAATCATTATCACGATGCTTGTCCTTGTCCCTACCATGACTTCCACCTTTGGGTCCCCCATGATCACATGATCCATTTTTGCCTGAACCAGGATTTTTTATAGTGGACTGTAACTTCTAGTTCAAGTCCCCTTCATCAAAATCAAGGGAAGGAGAGTCTATGAAATGAGAACCTCTAGAGAAGTAATCCTTACTATCTTTTTGGCCCAATAGAAACAAGGAGTTATTGAATAGTTTTCCCTTTGCAACTTCATACACTTCTCATGTTGTTGATCAATTTTACATTGTGCCTCAGTGGGATGATGCCCCTAGATTTTTGACCCTACACAACGTACTCAGCATGGAGCCCCTGGATGTCCAACCTCATAAGAGTTTGTTGAAGCATCACAAGAATTGATTGATTGGGCAATAATACAATGTGACCCTCCATGTCTCTCCACTGCATCTAGTCATCTTGATGTAGGATGAAGGTGAAATCAAGCACATACTCATCAGGATGAGTATATACCACTTAGTATTGTTGGGACATTAGCTGATTTGATCGTTCATTCCTGTGATTGGATGTGTGCTTGAATTTTGGTGGAGAATCATCCTTGTGAGAAGAAGAAATTTTGAATTAGAAGAAAAATTAGTTTGCTTTTTACAATTATCATTAGTTAGAATGATTGAAACTTTAAGGTTTGATCCAATAATGTTGAATGATTTTCACCGAGTCCTAGATAGTGCACGTAACTAACTAAAGTCATAGCATTGGCACCAATGATTAGTAGTGAGTATGCTCTATGCCCAACCATACAAATTAGTAGCATTCACTCAGCAATCTAGTTGAATTCCAAAGACTTTAGGTTTTTAAGTACATTTGTTTTAGGAGGTGAAACTAACTATTACAATTGTTGTCTTCCTAGTTCCATTTATGAAGTTCAAGGGTATGATTAAGTGTAACTAAGGTATATGATTTTTATTATTTTATTTGTTTATGAATTAAGTTACCCAAGGATCAAGAATAAAGAATAAATTAATTTAATTACTAAATTAATCTAATGACTAGCTAACACTTAACTAATCCTAACATAAGCATTCGTTCATACTTGCCATAGACATCCTAAACATCTATAGCACTACTAAGTTACCAAACATTAAGCGTTACTGGGATTACCAAGTGTTAGATGTATGCTCAAAGTGGTCACACTTATATGTGCTATTTAATTTATATTAATTAATTAATTACTTGAATACTTAAAAACATTAAAGAAAATTGCTTGAATATTAAATGCGTAAAGAAAACAATTAATCTAGTCCAAGTCCTACAAGGTTTGATCAAAAAGCTCATCTTTATTGTTGCACACACTAAAGTTCTCAGGTACACCAATGCTCAAATAAAAATTTGTACAATCTTTGGCTTCTACTATGAGCACTCAAAAAATACTCTAACTTTTGAGGGAAAAAACTACTAGAGCTTAGCTACAACTATGAGACTTACGACATAAATGTGATGGGTAGGCACATTTATAGGTGAAATAGGGTGTCTTGTCAATGGGTACACATCAATGGGTCAAACCCTGCATCAACGGGATCATGTCAATGAGATTCCATCAACGAGGTCACATCGATGGCATCCCGTTGACATGGCTAAACCATGTGAATCATCAACTCTAAAGGCTACTTCTAATAAAGGGAAAGGCTTGATCTTTTTCTTATTTTAGATGTGACATCCCATTTTCAGATATCATGGCAAACATCAAATATATGTAACATTTGACATTATGCATAATGAATGTGATAGGAAAAATGCAAAAGGAGTCATAGAGGAAACTTTATTAATGTGACAATAATATATCTAGGTCATGCTCTAAGAATTTCTTGGGGTTATCTTCCTTTGACATCTATTCTTTAGAGGCAATCCAACACTACCACCATGGTTAGGCCTATACCCAGGTAAAAGGAATGGCTAGTCACCTTCCTATCCCACTTTACCTAGCATCTATTAGTCACTTTTACTAGCTTTGCAACTCCATGCTAGCATGACCTCTAATTCCTAGGTATAAATACCTTAGGTCTAACCCCCAAAGATTACCATAAGAGAAATGTCCATTATTAAAATGTGTCCTTTTAGTTATTATTCCAATAATTACATTATTTGTTACAAAGTGACGACATCTTTGTTATGAAACAACATCATGTTTCTTATGGAATAAAATCATTTAGATATGGGGATGTGACACCAAAGAGGATGTTTTTTAGGATTGGTTGCAAGAATGAAAACTAGTATTTCCAGCTCCAAATCCATTAAACCCTTTCTTTAGATTTCAATATTGTTATTAGTATTTTGAAGATATGATATTATGTAGTTTGTGTCTAGTTATCTTAGTCATGAACTAGGGTATCATTGATGTGAATGCAATAATAAAATTTTATGAGTATTTATAATCCTACCATAATAAATTTCTACACCCCCTTGTAGGAAAACATGCCTTGTTGGTGGATCAAAGGTTATTTTCCTCTAAAATGAGGGCTAGAGGAGCATGGAGATTCTTTTGGGTTTCATGCTATTCTAACCATCACTTTAGAACTACATGGGTCTTTATTCCTTGTAAACCTTGTCATAGGGATATGTAGACTTATGGAGAAGCTTTGGCTTTGATGCTCAGGCCACTGCCTAGAATGGGGCTTAAATCTAGATGCACTAGTAAAGGAACATGTTGTAGCTTTTATAGGAGATTGGTGTGTCATGTGCTTATTGTGTGTGCATGCACCTTGTTGGTTTAGTTGCATAATTAACACTTATGATGAATTTAGTGCTACTAATTAGTAACTAATAAGTTGTGTGCACTATGTTGTGAAACATGTATACTAAGTTATGAGTCATAGTCCACCTTAATTCTATCCTCCCTTGTTGTTGCTGTTGGAACTCTTAGGTGGTGTTAAATGGTATTTTCCAAGAGTAGAACTGTTACACTTGTTATCAAATCTAAAGGTTCATGGTTCTTTGCTTAATCTCTAGTGATCATGGCACACAAGAAGAAGAGCTAAGAGAGTTGCAACTTTGGTAAGACTTCTACTAACTCCAAACCATATGTTTACATGAAGAGACATGCACATGTTGATGCATACAATATGACACCTGAACAAGAAAATTTTAGTGATGATGACAAGATACCTATCAAGGAGTCAAACTCCATTAATAAGGTGTAATAGTTATGAGGAAAACTTCTTAAAGTTGACAATATAATTCTTAGCCACTTGTCAATGACTAAGAGGATTAAAATGATTCATGATCTTATTGGACATCTTGTACCTTTGAGAACTAAACTTGGGAGTGAAGCATATGTAGAATAGATGAGGGGTGTCATTGATGATGTCTAGGTTCAATGAGTAACATCTTGCAAAGGATGATAACCCTAGAGGCTTAGGTGGAGAAGCTTAAGATGAGGAACAAGAAACTAGAGGACTAGATGGCTATTCAAGGAAATGCAGTGGGATCTGATTTAGGGTAGTTAACCCAAAATTTCCAAGCTAAAGAGCCTAAGATGTATAAGGGTGATCATGACGATAAACTCCTAGATGCCTTCATCTTTGAGATGAAGAAATTCCTTGAAATGAATGACTATTTAGAGAAAATAAAAACGAGCATTACCTCTCAATTCCTACATGGTGTCACTCATACCTAGTGGCTTGGCATTTTCCATGAAATGAAATTAAGAATAGCTTAGAGATTAGTAGAAATGTGAGGTGACCTTAAAGCTTCTCTCATTAAAAACTTCTTTCCAAGCACTTCCATTGATAAAGCTTGGGTGAAGTTAAGAGAACTCTAGTAGACAGGGAAGTTGGAGAATTACCTCCATGAACACTAAGAAGTGATTTTACAAATCCTTGTGATGGAGAAGGATATAAAGTTCTACCTCTTCCTCAATGACCTAAAATTGTAGTTCATGTGAAACATCAAAACCTATAAGATCTTAGATTATAGAAAAGCATTGAAGTTGAAAACTAGTTTGGTAATTGATATTAAGCCTTAAGGGTAGGAAAAGAATGGAATTGATACACCTCAACATGGAAATAGGTCTAGTAATGGATCAAGTAGACCAAGTGAAAGAAATTTTGGTGTGGCTTTCAAATTAGCACCCCACCATTATCTCTCATTCTCATGCCTCTTACCAGGGTAATGAAAAGTGATGAGCTTCCAATGATTATGATCACTTAGGAAATAAGCCTTCATGTTTTTGAGGATCTACCAATAATCCTCCTAAGCATCCAAACATGTAGTGTTTTATCTAATCTAGGAATAATGTTACTTAAGACTGCCCTTGGAACCCCAATTAATGGCTAGCTAGAATGGGACCAAATAGATATTGACAGTTAAATGCTCTTGACTATTAGTTGCAAGCTCAGTTATGGGTGATCAAGATAAATAACAATGGATAAAATATCAGGTATTTGGAGATGATTGAGCTAATCTTCCTAATTTTGTTAGCTATTTAGTAAAATCTTTAAGGAGAATAATCAAAGAAAGAATCCAACTTTCATTTGGTACAAATGATTTTGGTCCAATTTCTAATAAAGACGGTGGTCACCTTGGTTGACACAAGTTCCAATCATAACTTTCTCTCATCTAAGATGACTCATATCCTTAATCTAAAAGTACATCCAACTTCTACTTCTTGCAAGTTAGCCAAGTTCCATCTGATTAGATGCACTAAAGTTTTGAAGGAGATGATCATGAAGGTTGGCCAATGGAGTGGAAAACTAGACTTTTCTATCTTATATATTGATGGTTTTTAAGTTATTATTAGATAAAAATTATTTAAGAAAGAAAAAGGATTGGTTGTCCTATACCTAGATGCCCTTTGCATTGCACATGAGGATTTACTATGCATGGAAAAAATCTCTACACTAGAAGCAACTAGGACTGAGAAGAAATCCCAAATTATTTTACCTATGATAATGAAGTGGATTGCGAAGGACTTGACCCAACAAATATTTCTTGTAGTGTTAAGGGAGATAGAAGATGGGAGTTCTAAGCGAATAAATGTTTAAGTGAAGAATTTGTTGGGGGAGGTATAAAGATCTAATGTTGGTGGATTTTCTTAGAGAACTATCATATTGATGGGTTGTTGACCATAAAATTGAATTTTTGCTATGAACTACCTCTCCTAGGTAGTGATCTTATAGAGTGATTACTTCTTTGTTGGCCAAGTTGAGAATGTAGTTGAAAAGCTTGGTAGAGAAGGGTTATATTTAACCCTTAAAATCTCCTCATGATGCTCTAGTGTTATTTTCTAAAAATAAGGATAGTTCATTAAGATTGTTCTACAAATTCAAGTTACTCAATAAGTACACTATTAATAATAGGTATCTAGTACCATTGGTTTCAGACTTGTTTGATCAGGTAGTAGGACCTCAAGTTTTCTCCTGACTCAACCTCCACTAAGGTTATTATTAGGCATGGATCATGGAGAGTGATGAAGAGAAGATAACATGTGTCACTTGTTATGGGTTATATGAGTGGATGATCATGTCTTTTGGATTTTGTAATGCTCCTACTACATTTTGCACTCTTATGAATGAGGTGCTTCAACTATTCCTTGGTAAGTACATTGTGGTATACCTTGATGATATTTTATTATACTCATGCTTGATGGATGAATTTCCTCAACATCTGGACTTATTATTTTTAAAACTACAGGAGCATAAAATATATGTCAAATGGGAGAACTATGTATTTGTTAATCTAAAGTCAAAGTTTCTAGGCCACATCATTGGGACAAGCAAGGTAAAGTCAAATCCAAATAAGATGGAGGTCATTGACACTTGGCCTATTCCAAAAGATGTGTATCAATTGCACCAATTTTTGGGATTAGTGAATTACTACAGAAAGTTTGTTTGGAGATTCTTTGGAGTGATGACATCCTTAACAAACCTGTAAAAAAAGGATGTTTCCTAAAAGTAGAGTTCCCAATGCTAGGAAGCATTTAATAAAATTAGAATAACCCTCACAAATCAAACTATGTTAATCCTTCTTAACTTCTAAAAACCATTCAAGATTTAGAAAAACACTTCGTATGAGGTGACTAGTGGGGTTCTTTTTCAAGAGAACCAGTATGTGGTGCTCAAATTAATAAGGTTGAACCAAAATAAGTAATTATGGCCTATGCATGAAAAGGAGACGTTTGTCATCATGCATTGTTGTCACACATGATGATACTAACTCCTTGGTGATCCTGTGGTAGTCAAAACTGCTAACACTACCATGAGCTACCTTCTTAATTAGTCCAAGTTAAAGCCAATGAAAGCTCGATGGTTAGGCATGCTACAAGAGTTCATTCTTTATTTGTTTATCATCCAGGCAAGAAGAATAAGATCATAAATACTTTGAGTAGATGTTTGTAAGTGAACATGATGGAAGTTGTGGGGCAGCCCAATAGCCCTTGGATGATGAATGATCATGAAATTTGACAAAAAATCAAGGATAAATTATAGCATGATCAACGTGCTCAGGAGCTATTGATGCTAGTTCACGATGAAGGGAACTTAAGTTTTAGTAAAGCAAATGACCTACTCATGTTTAAGCAAACTTGTATTTTTGTTCCTAATTAGGATGCATCGCATTCTTAAATCATTGATGGATGTTTCAGCATCCTCTAGGTTGATCATCTAGAGCACAACCATATGGTGGCATTGGTGGAAAAATAATTCTATTTGCCTAATTTGGGGATCAATGTGGCCAATTTTGTACAAAATTATTTGCTTTTTTAGTAGGACAAAAGTTTAAATGAGAAACCTAGGGACTTGCTTTACTTGGAAATCCTAGAGTTACCATAGATGACCATCTCCATGGACATCAACATAGGACTTTCTATAGTGTAAGGATATTATAGTATGCTTGTAGTTATGGATAAGTTTTTAAAGTATGTCATCTTCATTTTGTGCTCTACCACTTACATGGCTAAGGATGTGGCATCCTTATTCTTTGATAGCATCATGAACTACTTTAGATTATCATATGCATCATTTTTTACTGTGACTTCTATTTCATGAGAAATTTCTAATGAGAGTTTCAAATAGTAGGGACAAAGATGCAAATATCCTTAGGATACCATCCTCAAATAGACAAGTAGAAGGAATGGGTTAATAGGGTTCTTGAAAAGTATCTTTAACATATCATCTATTTTGATTAGACAAACTAGGTAATCTTGTTGCCTATGGCTTAATTTAGTTATGGCAAATAATAGAAGGAGATCATTGAAGTTTATGATTAGAAAGTGAACGTTATGAAATATGGATTATGTGGGATGGATGAGACTAAAGAAGGGTGCTAGCTAAATGTTTTTTAGGTAGCATGATGGATCTTTTAAGTTTCTTACTTATGTCGATATGGTTGCCTACAAATCACAACTGTGGGCATATCTAGCTAAGTATCACCTAGTATTCCATGTGTCTATGCTCAAAAAGTTTAATCTTAAGGATAATAACCCCTTTACAATTAGGTCTAGGAGATATACAAACATAAAAGTAGTGAAGGATCAATGAATTTACTCAATCATCAGCATGTGCATCACAAGTTACACTCCAAATTAGAAGATTGAGTTCCTAGTACATTTGCAGTACACATCCTTAGAGGAGGATACTTGGGAGGAGTGGTAAGCTATCAAGAACAAGTAGACATTCATTGTAAATTTTTACACTAAAAATTATAATGATTCACCCTTGTGGATGTATGTAGGTAACTAGCTAGAGGTAGCCACTAGCTGATGGGAGTCATAGTATAGTCTAAAAAAAGGGTAAAATGTGTGACAGGATAGATGATACTAAAGTAAATCTAAGATGGACCATTTTTGAGAGATGAATAATCGGTATGTCTTCACTTTTATTTATGAAGTTGGATGATGTCATAGTGAGGCTAGCTTCTAATATCCCTGCACATTCTAGTGAAAAACTATCACTAGGCATGAGGAGTGGTTCCCCAAGGTATGAACTAGCCTCCCCTTAATCACAAAATAATTAACTCTACTTTCTTGTTTTACAACCAGAAGTAGAGGACTGATGGCAAGTAGATTTCACTTCATGTAGAAAGGTTGGTACAATTTGCATGAAAAAGTATAAACCTCTTCTTTTTAAACGTAGGTTGCCCTAACTTATCTAAGCCTCTATTGAATAATGGGATAAATTCAACACTTTATGTTTTATGGTTAAAGAATCCTACCCATTGGAACTTTCTATCTATAACTACTATAAGGGCTCTTAGATATTCAAAGTTCCTTTATATCCATTGTGACACTTCACATTTGAGAAAGTGGATGCTTTAGGTATATCTCTTATTTCAAGTGGAGGATAGTATAGGAAAACATGTCTTCTTGGTGAATCCAAGGTTGTTTCCCTTTGGAATAGGAACTAAAAGAGTGTGAAGATCCTTTTGGATTCCATGTTATTTTAACCATCACTTTAGAACTATATGGGCTTTGATTCCTTATGAACCTTGTTACATGGATATGTAGGCTTGTGGAGAAGCTTTAACTTTGATGCTTAGGTCACTACCCTCTCTTCAGAGTGGGGCTTAGGGCTAGATGTGTTAGTATGGGAATGTGTCATAGCTCTTATAGGAGATCAATGTGTTGTATGGTTGTTGTGTGTCCATGTGCCTTATTGGTCTAGTTGTGTAATTAATACTTATAGTGATTCTGTTATCACTAATTATTGACAAACAAGTTGTATTCTTTATGTTGTGAAATAGGTATGCTAAGCTATGAGGTGTAGTCCACCTTGATTCCACCCTCCCTTGTTAATTCTATTAGGACTCTTAGGTGATGATGAATGATGTTTTCCAAGGATGGAATTGTTACATCCCTTCTTCTCTATAATGACACTACTCTAGGGAAGCATCACTCAACACCATCCAAGAGTTCCAAAGTATCCAAATGTTTTAAAGTGGACTATGCCTTAATGTTCTTAAGAACCTATGAGCATAACATAAGTAGACAACTCACATGCCATGCATTAGTCCATGGTTAGAAGCATCATGAGCACATATTTGTAATCATATAAAAGAAAAACTCAATGTAACATACCTAACATAATCAAGAACACTAGCATACATGTAGAGACATTACTCCTTATGAGAGCTAATATACATTCCTACTATAATGAATCTAATCCTAAGCCCCTCTCTGTTAAGAAGGATGGTGGCTTAATCATCATAGTTAAAGCTCTTCTACAAGCCTACATATCTTTGTGAGATAGCACATAAGCACTTAAGGCCATGTAGTTCTTTAGTATGAGGATTATAATAGCATGAAACTTGTAATGATTTCCATACTCCTCTGACTCTCATTATAGAGGGAAACAACCTTCAATCCACTAACAAGACATGTTTTTTAACACTTTTCCTTACTTAAAAGAAGTTATGTCCATGGATCTTAAGTTGTTTTTGTAAATTTCCTCAAACATGGAGAGCACATTGAATATTAAGGTTATTACATCATCCAAAGTTCATCTAATAATTCTAGACAAGAAGGTTCAATGAATAGAATATTCAATTGTAAATCATGAATGTAGAACTTAACTTAACATCCAATTAAGATATAAGAATGCTTATGCAACCTAGATCAAGAAAGAACAGGCTTTTCCTTTTTCATGCAAATGATACCAACCTTTCAGCTTGTAACAAAATCTACTCACTTTACATACAAGTTATTTTTTCTACCTTTGGCAATTACATAGGAATGTATAGTTTATCCTCTATGTCTAAGGGAAGACAACTTCGTATCTTGGAAGAACCAGTCCTAATGTCTAGTAGTAGCCTAGCACCAACATGAGTAGGGATATTTAAGAACTTAGCCTCAATATGACAGTCATCCAAAACTTCTTAATAGAGGAAGAACACATTGGTTCTCCATCCCTTAAGAGTGATTTGTCCTTGGATCTACTATCACCATCTAGCCTATTTTATAATCTTCATTTTTTTACAAGCAACACTATAACTCCTATTCTAGAAACTTGGACTTCCTCCCCTTTTAAGAACATTGGGATATTCCCTTCTCTTAAAGTATTAGTGCTTCCTTCTTGAAGACATGGTAGAAATTTTTGCTTCCTACTTGAAGTCATCAAAGAATGTATGCTTCCTACTCTAAGTCATGATAGAAAATGTATGCTTCTTGCTCAAAGTTACAATAAAAAACATATACTTCCTACTTGGAGTTACTATGAAGAATGTATGATTCTTGCTCACAACTATCATTAAGAACATATGCTCCCTACTCAAAGTCATCTTACCATACTCTCTCTCCCCACACACTCACATGTGCACTCTATCTTCCTTATTTTTTCCTCTCTGTATTTCTCTTTGTTAGGACTCTTTTCCTTTTCTTTTTCTTTTTTTCATACACATTGATGCTTCAACCCATCTAGGAAGTGATAATATTAAACTAGCCACATTCTTCCCTTTTTGGCATAAACTATATTAGTATAAAATTTGATTGCCCATATTCCATTAAGGTGGTTAACATAAAATTACATTTCATATTCACTATTATAATTAACAAATTGATTGATAAAAGAAATAATTTTTCAAAGATGTTTCATAAAAAATAACTATTATCTATCATAATCTTCAAAAGAAACCAAAAACATTCAAATGAATGAGTATTAAATAATATCATCTAATGCTTAATCATTCAAGATGTTGAACATGGAAGGAGAGTAGTGAATATAAACATTCATCAACCATAATCGTCGTTCTTTTAAGAGCATCATCACATATTCCACTATTCACCAAATGTAAATAATCAAAACAAGCACATAAGCACTTTTATATTTGAGTACTCACAAGCCAGTAATAATGCATTATGTTGTTTCATATATAAATGGATTACCATCCACATTCCATGTCACTGCTCATAAACTAAATCAAATTCTTAATGAAGAAAATCTAAATAAAGAAACCAAGATATTGAAACATCCAAAAACTTCCATATTCAAACAGTCATCCAAAACTATGAACATGGGGATAATCCTCTTAAACAATAGATTGCAAATAGGATAATTTGAAATCCTATTAATTCTCTTCTATAGATCATGAGCTAGCCCATTAAGGCAAAGGGATCCTTGAATGAGGATTCAAGTGTTGTTTCAAAATACATGAATATAAAATCATCATATTGTAATACTAAATTATGGATTCCTTGAGGAATTTAAGTCAAAGACTCTTTACAAGATCAATGGATACAATGACAACCACACAACAAAAGTAATACATTGCAACATGAAGCATTAATAGCATAAACTAGTTTATATTTGACATATGATGAAATCACCATCTTAAACTATCATAAGGTCCAACTAGTAGGAGATTATATGTTTATCTCATAATTAATCATAATAAACATGGGTATACACAATTGTTTTGCATAAATTAGAGATTATCAATAACATTTCCTTGACCTATCATATCATTTCATGGTACAAAATTTTAAGCTAGAGCACATTTTTATTTTGTGCAAGAGCTCACCCCAAAATAAAGGAATTTCCTTAAAATAAACTAATGCTTGAATCATTTAATCATTTTAGTTCTAGGTAAATGACACATGATTACAACACCCATTTGCTATAAATATTTTCATAACCAACAAACTCGAGAGTCATTCAAATCTCTTTGGCTCAAGGTACACAACACATATGTATGTCATCTACTTGTAGCAACTACTCATATAATTTAATCCTCTACAAGAGTAAGACCAAGATCTATTCACTTGCCTTTAGGCATCTCATTTATCACTCATAACTTCTTTGCAAAAGTATCTTAATGTGTCTTCTGCTTGAACCAAAACCTTGGTTTCATTACCAAGTGTAATGACATTACTCTAGGAAAGTACTGCTTGGCACCATCCAAGAGTCCCAAAGTAGTTAAATATTCTAGAGAAGACTTAAATTGGACTACACTTCAACATCCTTAATAACTTGTGAGCACAACATAACTCACATGCCACCTATTAGTCCATGGGTAGGATCATTATGAGGATACCTTTATAATCATATAAATGACCAATCTAATGAAACATACATAACATAATCAAGAGCGCTATCATACACATAGAGACATAATTCCTTAATAGAGCTAGGACATATTCCTACTCTAACACATCTAGCCTTAAGCCATACTCTATAGAGAAGGGTAGTGATCTAAGCATCAAATCCAAAGCTTCTCTGCAATCCTGCATACCTTTGTGATGTAGAATAAAAGAAATTAAGGAAATATAGTTATTTAGTTTGATGGTTAAGATAGCATGGACCTTGTAAGAATCTCCATACTTCTTTGGTCCTCATTTTTGGAAAAAAATAACCTTCAATTTACTAACAAGACATGTAGTAAAAAAATATAGTTTTCCTACATCCCCCACCTAATGTGCCAAAATAGGATCATATATGAATGTAGTAAAAATTCAATTTTAGTTTTAATTTTATAATATCCCTCCTTTCTTCTCCTTACCTCATGCACACATGTTGTTCCTTGTAATAATAGTATTAGAAGAATAACTCAAACTTACAAAATAATGGTAGACTTTTACTAATATTTTAGGTGGAAAGGCAATATTAGAACTTGAAATAATTCAATCATAGGCATACCTCAAAACATATAACCAACATGATATATTAGAAGAAGGAAATTGAACACAACACCTGTTGCTAGCAATACTATTATACTAATCATATGAAAAAATTCCAATAGTTAAAAGGCAAGGAAAGTATAGTAATTTTATTCTTTTGAAGTGTTGAGGGGTATGTTGGACCCAAAACATATGTTTAGTATTATTTACCCATAAGACATATCATTAAATTAGAACTTTATAACTTAATATTACATACCAAAAATCAACCCATAACTTTTGTGTTGCCAAATTAAGTGTAGCAATTTTATTGTAACTTTACCATGACCACATTAACTAATTTGCCCTAATTTTAAAGCCAATATAATATTTAACATGTCTTTTAGGATTTTAATTTGGCTCTAAATATTTGGGGTGAACGTTTTCATTAGCCTTTTCTATTTAGCTCCAATATATAGTTGCTAGTAGTTAGTTAGACATATTTTTCTAGAACAATGATAAGATGATAATAGTTTGAGGGATTTGAATATCTTAACTTCAATTCCATAAAGATCTAAGTATTATTTGTTTATTTTTGCTTGAATAATCTAATTCTCTTAGAGATGATTTTGGTTCTTTCATTTTCTTTTGGATCTTTGTGAATATCACCTTTTAGGTTACTTCTATCATGGTACCAAAAAAGAAAATAGTTTAGGCTTTAATCAAAAACATGAAAGACATGAGAAATGCTTTCAAATAAATTGTTAGAAAGCTTGAGAAGATGGAAAAGAATAAAGGACATGCTACTTTACCAAAGGAATTAAGGTAAGAGAACAAACTCAAGAACATTTTTACTAAGGACTTCTTCAAGAAATCCATCTATGCCACCTCTTAAAGATAATATTCCTTTTGAGAATAAAGACTTTGAAGAGAATGAGGAATAATATGATGATGTTTTTCATTCTCTAAGTGTTGAGAACAAGTCTCAAGATTTCCTATTTCCAAGGAAGAAAAAGAAGAAGCTTTCTTCAAAGTATTAAGGAAATTCAAGTAAAGGAATTTAGGTTACTCTTACTAGAGCATTTAGTCATGCTTTGAAATTACCTCATTGAAATGAAAATCTTCAATGCAATGAAAGGTAATGAATATTTTTTCTATTGGTTCAAGATGTTAAACAAATATTTTGAGCTTGAAGATCTTGCAAGTTATTAAAAAGTATCATATGTTGAAACTAAGCTTGAAGTTATGGCACAAGTTTGGTGGAAAAAAGAATGTCATGCTTATTTTGTGAGCAATGATTCTTTAATTAAGGATTGATCTCTTATGTAATTTATGCCCAAAAGGATATTTGAGAATAATCATCATAGATTAGAATCCATTCAAAGATTTTAATACATGAAACAACATGGTAAAAGTATCAAGGAATATTACATGGATTTTTGCAAAGCTTTTTAGTAAGTTAAAGTTCATTGGGATGAGTACGAAAAAGCTTAGAAGTTTCAATGTGGATTAAAGAAGGAATATTAGCAAGAGCTTATATTCTATAAAATTTAAACCTTGGATGATACTTTTGATTTACTTATTTAAGCTAAGAAGAAACTACATGGCTATAATAGAGGTCCCAAGATTACTAAAGGTAAAAACTCCAAGGTTTCTAAAGGTGATAAATGAGTAAAGGAAAAGAGAAAGATCAAAGAAGGCTTAGATGAGAAGCAAGAGAAGAACAAGAAAGGCTAATATTTTAAGAAAGAAAATTTTAGAAAGAAAAAAGATCAAGAGAATAAAAATTCTTTTAAGGTTTAATGCTTCAATTATGGGGAGATGGGACATAAGCAATGGAAATGCAAGAAACCAAATACTTTCAAGGATAAGGAACTTCAAGTTTTGAAGAAGAGAAAATTTTCAAATACAGCTAATCCTAATGCTCCTATGATTGAAAATGTGACTAAAATTAATTATTTTATGGGAAATGTTAATGTTAATGAGGATCCTTTAAGGAAAATGTAATTTAAAATTGAGGCTAGATATCCCTTGAGCAGTAAATGGATTCATATCTTAATAGATGATGGTGCTTAAGAAAATGTTATTTCTTTCAAGATTGTTGATAAGCTTGTTCTAAAGAAATTTTCTTGTCCTAATCCCTATAATGTGTATTAACTTTCTACAAATTAATTTCAAGAAGTAAAGAAGAGATGCACTTTATCTTTTGAGATTTGTTCTTTTATTAACCAAGTGTAATGTGACATTCTTCCTATAAATAGTGTTGATGTCATACCTAGTAGACATTGGAATTAAGATAATAAGGTTACATTTAATGATGTAAGAAATATTTGGTTAGTCCCAAGAAAAAAATGAGATATACCAATTGATTCCCATGACATTGCAGAAATACAAAGAGAATGTTTGATAAATCGTGTTTTGTTAGGCCCCTATATCGGATCCTCAATATCGGGTACGCGATATCATAGCTTGGATAATGATATCGAATACATGATATTGTGATTCCTATGTAAGCCTATAAATACACATTCAGGCGCATAGGAAAAGGGAAGTAAGTGTAAGTATAGGATCTTTTTTGTTAGTTTTCAATTCATTTCAATTCTTTCCCCAATGCATGCCCACAGTGTGATGATTGTAATTGTACGGAACCTTTATTCGAGTGTGATGTACTTGGACACGTACATGATCAGCAATAAAGATTGAGATTACTCCATCATTTCAGTGTTCACTTAGTTTTTGATTGTTTAATTGTTATTGTTATTTATTATTTTCTTAGTTAATATTTCTTAGCATCATTTACCATTCCTATTATTAAATGAGGAATGAGTACGACTTAATCACGAACATTGAAGTGTAACTACTTGGTAACCTAGTAGCATATTTAGGAGTGCTCAAGTAATGTGCACTTGGTAATCCCAAAAGTAGTACATGAGGTCCAAGATGCATATGAATGATTAAGGATGGATGCTCATTGCACTTAGGTTTTCTTAGACTTCATTTCCTATTACTTATTAGTTAATCAAGATGATTTTCCATTGTCTCTAGGAGTAGCACTAGTTTAGGATCACATCATTTGCCTTACTCTGGACTAAATCATATGTGATCAAGTAAATACTAGTTTAGGTGGGAAGATAGTGAACTACGATCAATGTGTAACTATCTAGATACCACAATTAGTCCATCTTCAGAGTTCAACCGGATTGTGCATGAACACTTGTATTTGTATGGTTAAGTGTAGGCGTACCTCGCCACTTATCATTGGCATCATTGCCAAGGATGGTGCTAGTTATTTAGATTAGTTACATCATCCAAGATTTCTGTAATAAAGCCTTGACAATATATCTTTTAAAAAGAAATTAATTTCAATTAAGTCACATACAATTCACAACAAGGTCTCTCTCATAAGACTATGGTAACGCAACAACTAGTAAGGCAATTCATTGGAGAGCCAATGAATTATATGATAATGATGACAAAGTTTGGAGTACTCAATCTTATGCAGGGGTTTCCTATGTACATAAACAAAGACAACATCATCCTAACTCATAAACTCATAACCTACTTAGTGACGATGAACCCCTGTTGGCCACTAAGAGCCTAATGCATACACAAGAGGCTGTTCGAATATCCCGCAGGCATCGCAAGGAAAGCCATCTACCCAGGCTTGATTTAAACAACTTTTCCAAGTTTTTAGGAGGCCATGATTTAGATCTATAGCATCATTTACAAGCCTTTCATGATGCTTATATATGGAAAAATATTGATAATGGGTGGTAGAAACTTAAGCTCTTTCCTACGACACTCATTGGCTAAGCAAAAGTATGGTATAGGTCCTTAAAAGCAAAATCAATTCGATGCTGGATGACAATGGTAGAACTCTTCACTGAAAGATACCAAACCTATGCAAGAGTGTCAACCTTGAGGAAAAAAATCCAAGAGTGGAAACAAGCATAACATGAACCCTTGGACATGGCCTTAGAAAGATATTACTTTTTCTTAAACAAGTGCCCAGGCCATGGGTTCTTCGAGGAAAGGCTAATGTACCACATCATGGATGGGCTCCATAATGAAACAAGGGAGACCCTAGGAATGTATTCCCCAGGTCAACTATATGAACTACGAACCCACCAATTCCAAGAGCTTATTAAGCAGGTAGCAAAGAAGAGAGAGAAATAGCTAAATGGGAGAATGTTGGAAGCTCTCAACAAGACCAAAATCTCAAAATAGCAAAGGTCCATGATCATGAAGAGGAGAAATAAACTCACCTCAAGGAGGTGGAATCATCTTTGCCAATACTACAATCACTAGCTAAAATTGAGGCAAAGATCAATAAGATGATGGATTGGGTACATGAAAGATATGGAGAATATGCCAACATTATTAGAGGTAGAACCATGATGAACCAAGAAATAGGATAGAACACCACTAGACAATCGGAAAGAAGGGTTGAAGAAAATAAGGATAAGAGCTCAATTGCAAATCACCCATATCAATGTGACATTTTCTTGTACGATCACCCCAAAGGTCAATGCCCAATCTTGTCACATTTACATGAGCATTGGGAAGGAATGTTACATCTAGATTTCGTACAAAAATACCATGTTTAATCATAGTGGCAAAAATCCCAGTCGTGGGGGAGGCCACCCTCAAATTGGTCACACCCTTCATACCATCCAAACCCAAGAACTTATCAGGTTTAGCATCCTATTTCCCCAACTGTGTCAACATCATCTATCTCACCACATTATTATCATTCTCTTGAGTACTATCAACCCATGTCCTCTCCCATAAGATCACCACCTCATGTTCCTTGCACTTCTCCTTGCCCTCCATATTCTCATCCTTCACCTACTTTTACATTACCACCAATAGTACCAGAAGGTTTTTCACCATAGCACCCATCCGCAAACGTTACTTGTGCTGCTACTATTGACAACAGTGGAGGTCCGCCACAACATTGAAAACGTCCTTTCTTTAGGCATGACCAAAAAAAGAGATAGCATGGTTCCAAAACCACTGCATCCTCCAACCCAGCATAAGTTCAATGCTATGATGTATCTGCCTCCTTGAACTGAATTCCTCTTGGTACCTTATCAGGGCCACCAATCACTACTCCAACTACCATGTAGCCCAATGAATATAACCACATAGGGAGACATATTGATCCTTACATACCATCTTATGGTCATGGGTGCCATAGTGGGTCAACTCCTTACCAATTAACCACATTTTATAATTTGCCCCACTATGCCTACTTTAATCAAGTGTGTGAACCCCAATTTGGGTACATTCCAACCACCACATCAAAGGACACCCAGTGGTTTAGATATGACTAGACTCCAATGTTTCCAAAATGCTTGGATCCAAATTTTCCCTTTATTAATTCTAGCCATACCCAAAGGATTAGTTATGGGGGATGTCCTCTATTCTAACAAGCAGAATTAATAAATGTTTTTCCTTTTCTTTAATTTTACAATTTTTGGTTTTCTTGTTTTTTATCTTTTTATTTGTTATTTTATCTTTTTATGGGTAATCTCATCTATGAATAAAACACTCATGTGAGTCATTGGTCGAGGTATTGTTCTATGCTATTAAGTCTCAGGTGATCACTTATATGGACAGTGAGCCCACAACATCCACCCACCCATTCTATAAATAAGAGGTTCTACTCTGGGAATGATGATGTTCTTGCCATCATTAAAACTTAAATAAATTTGGTGTTCATCTTGCCCAGAGCAAAAAATGATAGACTAAGAAGGAATGACTAGGGTGTGACATCAAGGGGACTTGTGGATTCTCTTTGGTAACATCTGTAGGAGCTATCATGTAGCCTGGTTGTACTAAGATCCTTATAGATCTAACAAAAAATGGGAGTAAGAGTAATAAAGGCACTCAATAAAGGAACTCAATGCTATTTTGGGGTTCCACTGGAAAGACATGCACCCATGCTTGAAGGTTGGCAGCTTTTCTAGATCACTTTTGAGAAAGACAAGTGCCAAAGTAGCTAAAAGAAAAAAAAGAAAGAAAAGAATGAAGAAAAACAAAAAGAAAAGATGAAGAAAAATGTGCCGCAGAGAAATTCCAAAATCACTCCTCCCTTGGACAAAACATCAAGTGATCGAACACCTTGCTATCATGGTGCTCTTATGGCTGTCCATCATTGGATGAAACAATGTGATGTCATGGATCGGAGTAATGGACTTGGTCTTGATTTTGGAGTGATAGGCTAATGACACATTAATCATGCTCTACACTCAGGATTCATTATGCCCTAGGTTAGTTACCTCATGTCCCACTCTCTACAATCCCTTCTACAATTCGCCTCATCTCATTGTTCATGTATTTTTGACTCCTGTCTTCTGTAGCATTGAACTCATATCTCATCATGGTGGTATTTACATGTGTGTGTTTTTTTTGTACTAGTGCGGATTGCATTTAACCCTTTTAGTGCCTATGGACATTTTTAGGTGTGGTTACGTAAGGGCATGATAGGTAGAAACCTGCTTTGGGGAGGCGCCACTTGCGTAACTTTTGTAATTTGCATTCTTTGCACATCATTTTATACCCTCCAAGTATTGCATTGTTGCAATAATCTTTCCCTTTATCATCATTTTAAATTCCAATGTTCCTATTCACCACAACATGTCCTTTTTCCTCATCCTATTCATGAATTTCATTGACAGATTCCACTTCATTACACTTTTGGTGCCTTTAGGTCTCCAAGACCTTCCAAATTAACCTTAAATTCTTCATTATTGACCTTCGAAATTTGAAAATTCATCAATTTTTCCAAACACCTTATTTTCAAAAGGGCATGATATTGGATACCCGATATCAGGTCTGACGCAATATCGCATCTATAAAAACTATATATAGGGACCCCACCATGCAAGTCAACGTCATTTTTCACTGTTCATGCAAGGGGAGTTGAAATTTTATTCTATGAATTTTGAAAATTTGAGCACCTGCCATTCCAACTTACTCATTAATGCTCCGATTCTCGTTCCAATCAAACCTATCTAGACTTGAAGTGTTTGACTTAGTCATGGGGGGAGGATGCACTCCAAGTTGTGCATAGTTTTTTCCAAATTCATCGTTGCCCAAAGGATATCATGAAGGATAAATGACCTTAAAAATGTTTAAAACATTTGCCAAATTAATTTTATCTCCTCACCCAGACCATGAAAATTATTTTTTTGGAGTCAGCTAATCAAAACTTTTAGGGGAAACTTTCATAAAATTTTCTAACTCTAAATCACACTAAATAAGAAATGAATTGATTAAGGCAAGAAGTAAGGTATAAATCAAATTTTATAAATAGCCTTACTAATAGACGGTTTCGTGTGATTGCATATGGCCCCCAAAAGAGGACGGCAAGGAGGACCCTCTTAGGGTGCATCCAAATGACCAAGAAGAGGAAGAGGATAGATGTCTCTTGAGGAATGTATAGATCAGGAGGCACAATCATTTAGCATCCATTAGGAACCTCCTATTACTATGCAATTGGAACATGCTGAAGGTGGAGATGGTGGAGCACCTAAACAGGGACAACATCTCATGTTGTTTTCAAAATGTGTTCAGGAAATTCGTGAAAGGTCCATGTCAGCAGCTATGATTTTGGAACTTAACTTTGGACCTTTCACTAAGTTTGCTCTTGAAGCAACCAGGGACCAACTTAAGGGGTCCCCACTATGGCCTATTCTATTTAAAAGTGATGATTAGTACCTGGGAGAGACGTACCAATTCTAGCACAACAAAGAAGAAGGCACCACCATTGATATTGGTGGCATTTCTGTATATTTCTCTACCAAAGCCATTTCGGAAGTCCTTAATCTTCCAAATATAGGGCCAAAAGTTGCTCACTTGTCCACTTGTTTTGATGTTGGTGCACAAAAGATTTGGTTGAAAAGGACTTATATCAAGGAAGATAAAGCATATGGAGAGCTTACACTTGAAGAGAGAATCTACTTCAAAATTGACACATATCACATTTTCCCAACAAAAGGGTTAAATAGAATTTCCACATATGTGGCTAGAGGAAGTGCCATCTTGATGGAGAAGGTCAATGCCAACCTACCCCATCTATATCTTATAGAAATTTTAAGGCAGTTTGAAGAATGTAAGATGGGAAAGTTTGCATTGCCCTTCCCCTGTCTCATCAGGAAGCTGTGCCTACATGCTGGAATTCTGGGGTACACTAATGAAGTTCCTAGAAAGGCCCAAAATGCTTCATTCATTGAATTACTGAAGCCACCAACCCCCAGGAAAAGTGCTAGTGAAACACTAGAGCCTGAGTAGGAACAAGAAGCGAGGCCCAGCACACAACTTACAAGCCAATAGGACTAGCCACCACCACCACCGTAGGTCTATCAACCATTGATGAGCCATCTTAGGGCCATCGTTGAGACGATCAATTGGGGAAGCCATGATGAGGCTAATCTCTTCAGGGTCATTGATGATGTCGTACGATCCACACTCTTAATTGATCACGCATGGTGTGAGGTATTTATTCAAACATGAGGAGGGGAATCACACTAATCACAATAGATCTCTGGAAACACTGCATCCTTTTAGGTCAATTAGAAACTGGTGAAAGCATCACAGTAGTGGTCATGTAGCATCAAGATGTAGTAGCAGTAGTAGAAGTGGTCATAGACCACATAAAAGAATAATTTAATGTCCCTATTGTGCCATCAATAGATTTTATAGGAGCACACGATGCTCAAACACTAGCCGATCCCTCGATGACTCCTGTGGATTATGAGGATGTTCTAGATCAGTTGCTGCAGATAGGACAAGTGATGACATCCCTGTTTGACATCCCTCAAGATGTCACAACAACTCAGTTAGACCTCATCTCCACAAAAGGAAAGCTAGTCATGGTAGAGGTTAGGGCTGAGCATGTAGAGGAGGAGTTAGAAAGACTCCAAGAAAAGGTCATCACCCTACAAGCTACACACTGGGATCTATCCCAATTCATCCCTACAGACCAGCTAGAATCCTTCCAGACAGAGCTACTGAATAAATTGCTAGAGGAGAATAAAAAGGTGGCTGAGGAAAAAGAGAATGCTGATTGGGATGCTTCTAAGGCACAAGCTCAAACGTATGCACATGCCAAAGCACTGAAGGCCTCACAAGAAGAAAATAAACGCCTCATTGCTAAAAATCTCCGATTGACCATAGTAGAAAAACAAAATAATGTTATCGAAGAAAATTTTTAGCAATTATAAGAATAATTAATAAGGGTCAACTAGGATATGAATCACTTGGCCAAAGAAAAAAGAACCCTCTCAATGAAGGAGGTATGCGTGATCTATAAAGAGAACAAAAATTGAAATAAGCGCGTGGCAGAATAAGGCCAAGTGACATAAAAAGCTTAAGGAGCACTTCAGAGATCAGGTGGGGGTGTACAAGCAGGTGGTTGAAAAAGAAGTCCATATGGCCAAAGCCCACATTAACACATTCAGTGCTCAAAATGTTGATTGGCGGGCCATATTGGATACCTATGCCTTCGTCCACAAAACAAAACTAAAAAGCTGGGACCTGCAGATATAAGATCTCATAGAATACATGGAGTTGGCAAACCTGCAGTATGCCAACTTGGCCTTGTTGATACCAGGATGCCCAGAATAGAATTGGAAAAGCAAGTAGCAACCACCTACGCAAAGTATGAAACAAAATTTGCTAAACACAAGAAGATGTTGTAAATTAGAAGTTGCAAATTCTAAATTAGAGGTGGTCAAAACCAGCTACAAAGGACAGAAGGATGTCGTGGTGGATTTGGCTTGATGGCTCATGGACTATCAAGAATACAAAGACAAAGCTAGAGCCTATGAAGATGAACGATGGCTATTTTTGGCTTGGTATGTCAAGGCCAAACATATTTTTCTGCAACTACCATGCCCATGGGAGGTGCCAACTCCATCAAACATTGGAGCATTAGCATGGATGGCACAAGATCCCCAAACTGAAGAAGAAAGGCTCCAAGCACTTCTTCAGAGACATCCATTTCTAGAACCTAGAGCACAAGATAAGGGGAAGAGACTCATTGGGAAGCCACCACCACTAGGAACCACATGAGTTTCAACAATTTTGTTTTTTGTAAATTCTATGTCTATTTCCCAATTTTATTTTGTTCAATCATCACACCACGACATGAGTAATTCCTAGTTAGTCAATAATCCCATACATATCCACTATGTAATCAATTGGACCTGTTCTCATTTTGTCTGAATCGAGGATGAGTTGTTATTCAGTCATGGGGGTATGATGAATTGTGTTTTGTTAGGTCCCGATATTGGATCCTTGACATCAAGTACGCGATATTGTAGCCTAGATAATGATATCGAATACATGATATTGTGATTCCTGTGTAAGCCTATAAATACACATTTAGGCGCACAGGAAAAGGGAAGCAAGTGTAAGTGTAGGATCTTTTTTGTTAGTTTTCAATTCATTTCAATTCTTTCCCCAGTGCATGCCTATAGTGTGATGATTGTAATTGTACGGAACCTTTATTCGAGTGTGATGTACTTGGACACGTACATGATTAACAATAAAGATTGAGATTAATCCATCATTTCAGCATTCACTTAGTTTTTGATTGTTTAATTGTTATTGTTATTTATTGTTTTCTTAGCATCATTTACCATTCCTATTGTTAAATGTGGAATGAGTACGACTTAATCACGAACATTGAAGTGTAACTACTTGGTAACCTAGTAGTGTATTTAGGAGTGCTCAAGTAATGTGCACTTGGTAATTCCAAAAGTAATACATGAGGTCTAAGATGCATACAGATGATTAAGGGTAGATGCTCATTGCACTTAGGCTTGCTTAGACTTCATTCCCTATTGCTTATTAGTTAATCAAGATGATTTTCCATTGTCTCTAGGAGTAGCACTAGTTTAGGATCACATCATTCACCTCACTCTAGACTAAACCATACATGACTAAGTAAATACTAGTTCAAGTGGGAAGACAACAAATTGTGATCAACGTGTAACTATCTAGATACCACAGCTAGTCCGTCTATGGAGTTCGACTGGATCGTGTGTGAATGCTTGTATTTGTATGGTCGAGTGTAGGGGTACCTCGCCACTCATCAATGTTTCTACTAATGTTTATTTGATTTTGCATATTAAATAAGAATATATCAAGGGAAATGAAGGAAATAGACATGGATTTATGATTATTTCTACTATTACAACATGAAAAGAGAAGCCACAAAATGAACTTCCAATAGCAATAAAATCTTTGGCATAATAGCTTATTGATTGCTTTAAAGGAAAATTGGAAGGGATTTCACCAATGAGATTCATTTAGCACCAAATTGATTTATACTTGGAGCAACAATCCAAAATAAGAGAGCTTAACTCATAACTCCACATTAGAGGGAGGAACTTCACAAATAGTAAGTGAATTATTTTCTAGTGGTTTCACCAAGAACTATATTTTTTCATGTTCTATTCTAGTCATTCTTGTACTCAAGAATAATACAAATGAAATAAGAATGTGCATTAATTTTTGGATTGTAAATAGGATCATCATTAAGTACAAATTTTCTATTTCTAGAATGAGGATCATAGAACTTAGAAAGGGTGGGGGAGGATGAATACGTCCCCCAAAAAAAATTCTCCAACAAAAGCACACATTAATTTTATGTGGTTCCCCAAGTACTCCACACTCAAAGGGTAGATTTCTTGCACACCTTCAAACTTTGTTTCTCTCAAAATGTGGTTTGAAGGGTACCACACCTTGCACAAGCTCTAGGCTCCACTTTGAAGTGATTCATTACCATGAATCCACTCAATCCTACAAGGTCCCAACAAGCTTAGAATGTAATCTTCAAGATTCCACAACCTTTACAACTTGAGATCTACTTCATAGTGTTGTGGTGCTACATAAACACTTAATCCCATAGGAACCCAATAAGCTCAAGGATGATGCCTTCTTGTAAGAAGCACATCAACCCCAATGAGGCAACAAAAGAAAAAAAAACAAATCATAAGGAAAGGATGCAATTGATTTACTATTTCTTATAGTTTGAGGTATAGCACACTTGATTATAATTATAGTACAATAGGTGGTATGATGAAGTACACAAATACAATAGAATAATATGCATAATGATTGATTGATTTTGACACTTTCTTGCATACTAAAAATGTTGCATTCCCTAAGAGAATCAAGTCTTCTTATAGCCTTGGTGTTGTTGAAATCACCTCAGAATTTGTGCAATGGATATCTAACAATCACTGGAGACATCTTTTTCAAGACTAGGGTGTCTCACTACATAGACCTCAATTCAAAGTAGACATCTCTCTATCAAGGGAGATGTCTCTTAAGAGACGTCTACTATTTTTGTAAGACGTCTTCTCTGGTTCTTCTGCACCTCAGCTAAGACATCTTCTACTTTTGCAAGACATCTTCTTAGCTTTTACATGTTACTTCTCAAGGCTTCCTTTCATTGATTTGGCTCATCCCTGATCTTGGGAACTTCTTCATTTTGCTATAGTCTTCATCTTAAAGCTTGATCCCACTTAAGTCCTTGTAGTCTTCACTTTGATATCTCATTGTATATACTATTTCTTGGGCTCTCCTTGTGGTCTCCATGCTCTTGTCCTATAAACACAACAACCACACAAACATCCTTGTTTTCCATTTTCCTTAAGGTTTTGACATACCAAAAGTTCAACAATCTTTCTCTTTTTGGTGATGTCCAAAACTTAAGAATATGGATGAGATAAACTAATAAATATCAAAAAAATAATATTATATCAATTCCTACGATAGCTAGGTACTAGGATAAAGGCCCTAAGGTTCAAGGTAGTTCAAAAAAAGAGAGAATATGAAACAATGCAAAAGTAAAAACCTGTCTCGAAAAGTGCACCACATAGAGATAATCAAAAAGGACACCATCATATTAGTGTATATTAAGAATCATCTACAATTTTCCATACACTACTTGCACAACAGTCACATCATGTACAAAAACCAAATATGTGCAAATCCACAAAAATCACATATGTGAATATTAGAACATCCATCGAAACAACGAAAACAAAACATCCATTTGAACACCACAATTGAACATTCATCGAAACACCGAAAAATTCTTCCCCTTTTTGGACATAAACAAAAAGAGAGCATCTGAGGTTCCTAATCACTAACCTTAGTTGCATCATTGGACTCATAGTCTACCACTACTCAAGATGAACAATAAGTCTCTTCCTCATATTTGTCACTACTTTTGCTAGGACTACTTGAGCGCTACTCATCCTTATTGAAGGACTCAATATGCTGGATGAGGGTCCTCCAGGGATAAAGCTTCATTTGAAACCAAGATGAAGCTAATGGATTGAGTTGAACTAGAGCATGCTAAAGAGGTACTCATTGGGACATGGTCCCAAAGATACTCTTCATAGCCTACTGCTCAAAGGATCTGGGAGCATCATCTAAAGGTGGAACATGATGCTTAGTTGTGTGGGATCATGAGGCTTCTCTTGGACATGAGTCGATGGTGCATTAGGCTCAAAATCAGACTCCATCCTTTTGGTCATACCCATAAGAGGGACCAGCTATCATAGAATGATATGGTTGTATAGGAATTTCCTCCTCACTATCAAAAATAAGAGGAGTGCTAACCTCCTCAAATTGCTACTCATCTGGAGGAAGAGGTACACTAACAGCATCCATTCTCTTATGAAAGTAAGATTGACTCCTCCCAAGCATCCCAATAGCATGAGAAAATTATCTAAAAAGCTTCTTCAAGGTTGATTGAAGCTATGCTCTAGTAGATTTGGACCTACTCAACTAAGGAGAGGCCTTGGATGATGATGCAACCTTGTTCTTCTTCTATGCTAGAGGTGGCCTAATGCTTGGTCTTGCTTTATTTGTATGTGAGTGGCTCCTCTTCTCAACATACTCATGGAGACTCCTCTTGCCTTTGAACAAAGGCATCTCTAGAATAAGTACACCCCTTTGACGTATCAGCCAACTAATGAGATAGAGGTGTCCAAGGATTTTTCTCTTTGGCATAGAAACTTAGCATATCCTGGCAAAGAGTATGCTCCAAATCCAATGGTTGTCCTATGAGGAGGCAATAAAGCACAAAAGCTTGGGGTGCCAATAGATAGCTGTAGTTTCCTCCTTTCATAATGATATTATACATGATAATAAGAAAGAAAGTGGAAGCATCAGGAGCCATTCTATTCCTATCAATCCTGCCTCTACCAAAAGATATAGACTCATCAAACATGGCATCATAAAACTCATCATGTGTGATAGAAATAATACCATTAGTGTAAATATCTTCTATGGAATTAATGGTAACCTAAAATACATTAGCACTGGAAATTCCAAGAAGTGCATTCACAACTTAAGGAGACACCTCAATAACTAGACCCTCAACCATGGAAGTGAAAGCCCTAAGCATAGCATTGGAAATCACAATGTTATAATAAAATTCTTTAATTAAGATTTTAGGGAGCAAGAAATTCATTATAATAAACTTAGCCTAGTTTAGAGCTTGAAAATAACTCATCAAAGTCTCTTACCTATGCAAGGGAAAAGAGAGAGACTACTCAGAGATGAGGTTGATGGTTTGAGTTATCTCAAAGCTTTGTTGGATGCTTATGCTCTTAAATTGGAGGGTGTAGGAGGTTGGTGCATTTTTGGAACTTATGCTAGACTGCTTCTTGGATGGCACCCTAGATGTTCCAATATTCTTATGGGCCATAGCTAATGAAATCATTGCTTATGGTGGAGCCTTGGTCATCTCTATGGGGTCATCTTCGAAGAATAAGGATAATAAGAGGGTTTGGCTCTTTTATAATTGCATTGACGAGGGCTTTTTGATGAGAAAGAAGACATTTTTCATCAAACAGAGACATACTCTTTTTACATTATACTTCTCTACCACACTTTAGGAGATGATAGGTAGATGTCTTCTTTTTGGTGAAGAAGTCTCTTAGTAGACATCCCATGAAAGAAGTAGATGTCTCCTAGAAGACATCTTTAGGTAGACGTCTCCTCTAGATGAGGCTCAATAGGATGGGGTTTGGGATAGGCTACCATGTTCTATAGCCCTAATAATACTTAACTTTAATTTAAAAACTTACCTTTACCTACATTTCTTGATGAGGAGAATGAAGATATTTTGCATGCTAGAGAATGAGATTCCTCTTTCGAGGTTTCTCATCTTAGGCAAAGTTCTTCTACCTCCAAGGCTTAGCATTCCTTCATGAATTTGTTTATGAGAGTCTTCTTGTTCTCTTAATCCTTACTTTTGACTCTGCATTCTTTCTTGTCCCCTTTGTTCTTTTTAGTTGTTGTCCAATATTTCCTATGATCCTACATAAATTCCTTTCTTGATGCATTTTGGTAAGACCAAGGAGTCCTATGGTATGTCCAGCTATTCATATGATAATACTTTAAATTTCATTCCCATTGTTTATGTCTAAATTTATGACAATAATAGCATCTAATCCTTCTATGATAGTAAGAGTGATTAAGATGATCAAACCTTTGAGGATCCTTTTGGTGGATAGGATCTTCCTCTAATTTTGATGTAGTGGCATTGTCCTTTGGTGTAGCATTTACTTGTGATGGTGTTGTTGAAGATGATTCATCTTGTGCATAACATCCTAGCCCACTCTTATGATGTGGACTTCTTCCTTGTCCTACTACTATCTAAAGATATTCTTTTTCCTTTACAAGCCTTTCATTCACAAGCTTGACATCTACAATTTCTATTTTATCCTACTCATAAGACAAGGTTAGCTTTTCATTCTTGACTCTTAGGTTCAAGATATCTTTAGTAAGGTTAGAAATTGTAGAATTTAATAAAGAAATTTCTTGATCCTTAGTTTTAACTTGCTTATTCAACTTATTACAAAGATTTTGAAAGGACAATATCTCATTGCATAAAATATCCAACCTTTCTTTTTCATTAAGCTCATCATTTGAGGAGTCAGAATCATCATCTATAAGAGCCATATAGATGAGATGTGAATTTTTGACATCATCCTCCACTTCTTCTTTACTTTTCTTTGCATCATCGTAGCATGTGTAGAAGTTGGTCTTTTCCATCTCTTCATTAGGTTTATTCTTTTTCTGCAACCTGCCATTACTAGGACATTCAAAGGCCATATGGCCTCTTCCATTGCAAACCCAACATTCTATAGAAGAAGAATTAAAATTAGAACTTGAAAATTTTTTACCTCTCTCTTTACCTTTAAATGGATTAGATCTTTATTGATTTGAGCTTATGCTTCTTCTAACTATTAGTCTTTGGAGCTTTCATGAGAGAAAGGCTATTTCTTCTTCATTGCCTTCATCATGTTCATTGAGTTCTTTTTCCTTGGAGGTAAACTTTAGGGCAACGGGTTTTTCTTGGATAGCTCCTTTACTTATGAGATTCATTTCATAAGTAATAAGATTAGTTTAAAGCTCTTAAAATTTGAGAGTCAAAAGATCTCTGATTTATTTCATGGCCATGACCTTTAGTCTAAAATCTAGGTGAAGAGCTCTAATCATTTTCATCATGACATCACTCTCAAGGAGATCTTTACCTATACCTCTAATGGATATAATGAGATCATTTTCTCAAGAAAAATAATCTTTTTTTTTTTGGAAAATGTTCAAGTGATATTATTCCAAAAAAAGAAGGATGTACAAATGTATAATATGGGTCATTAACCCAATCCTCAGAATACCCTAGCCACGTGACTTAATAGCCACCCACAACATGTTTTCAGTGGGCACCCATGCACCTGTGTAGCATAGACCCCTCGCACCACCCAATGACCCACAACTATAGTATATTAATGGCCATGACCTAAGGTCATAATCTAGAACCCAAAAAGAGGGGGACCGAGCACCAAAACCCCCAACGACATAGATACTAGGAACCCCCTCCCCCTTGGCCAAGTCACTTAGCATTACCAAGATGTGTCCAGTCCCGTGCCACAATGCCTCATAGTCTTGGTGCACCATGACACTGATCCCTCATCCTCAACTATAGCTAAGGCCTCAGACATAGCCATGTTAGTCATAGCTTATTGAACTGTGGTCTTTGGCCCAAGATCCAAATGCTAATTGTTCTCTTCAATGAGATACTCTAGGCTCATCTAGTATTTTTTGATCATCTCTTCCATCCACTAGAGGACCTACAACCATGAAGCGTTCACCTCCCTTCATGCCTCCTACCTCATGTCCTCTTGTCAGAGATACCACTATGCATGCTCCTCCAAATGCACCTATCTAGCAACCAAGCAACACACCTCTAGTAGAATTCTATCACTGGTTCTCCCCTCCTATGCTAGCTCCATGTCCACAGATGTGCCTAGATCTTTAGGCCCACCTGACACAGGGCCCTGGCTACCCTGCGTCTACATTCTGGTAGCCTACCCATGGCCCTGCCATTGTTGATATACAATTTTTGGCACAGAGTGGGTGATCAACATACCCCCTTGCCAAAGCACAAGTATCAACCCTAGGTGCTACCCTAATCCTCACCTTCATAGGGATTCCTAGAAAAATTGGGGTAGATTGACAAGGGAACCTTGTCAGAGATGCTTGAGGAAGGTGGAATGCACCCCCAAAAGTTTGTTGGGGTATCCAAATTGGACAAAGTACCTCTCCACCAAGACCGCCACATCCCTCTAGACGCCCTACAACCCAGACTTCCAAATGTGCTTACTAGCAATCCTAAGAATGGGCCCTGGAAAGAACTCCATCATGTCAGTCTATGCTTGTGCAGTTGGTGCTACAACCTTCCCTTCAGCCTTCACCCCCAGTGCAATAGCTAGCACCTATACCATCACCTCAATTCTCTTGCCCTTTTACTACATAGTATCTCCCACCTAGTTGTCGTAGAATTGTTGCATTGGAAGGTTCCGTTCACCTTCCAAGCATTTAAGCATCTCCACCCACCCTATCCGTTTAACCAATTTCCATAACTTAGGCATTCTAGAGAATTCCCTCCATGATGGCTCAAAAAGAAACCATTTTTCCATGGCCTCAGTTGCCTTAATCCATAACACGCATGCCTCTCAGACCACCACTATGGTTATAGGTAGTGGTTGCCCCTAAAAAGTCATTGAATTTCTACATTTCCATAGGGCCCACAATGTGGTAAGTTGTAAAGAGTCCCCATGGAACCTTGCAATGTGGGAGAGATTTACAACCTACAACACGTCCTAAGAAAATCAAATTCATATATAAAGTGATGTAGCGTTTCAGGCATTGCATGGCAACATAGACAACTGGCATCCATCCATAACCCCTAGTCTCTCAATGTGGCCCTCATTGGCAATACCCTATGCTAGAGAAGCCATCCAAATGCCTTGACCTTCTCAGGGAGATGGCCTTTCCATAACTCTGTCCATCCCTTTTCTGGTGGATATAGAAATTTAACTAGCTCCTTCAGGTGCTACCCTAATAAGTTAAGTTGCTCCATCACTCCAAGATGGCAACAGAAGTTTTTCTATAGCTGGAGTTATTTGGCTGAGACTCCCAGCATTGGTATTTCTACTGTAGGATCTACACCCATGGTGCCACTTCCTTAGTTTTCCCCATATACTTATTTAGCAAGTAGTGCAAGCCCAAGGCCACCTCATCTCCAAATTGTAAAATGCTAATGTCCCCTACTAGTTGGGATGCATTATCATTGTCCATGACATCAAATGCATCTTCCTATCCCCTTTCTTTCCTAACCACACAAATTCCCTCACAATGCTATCAATTTTTTGTATCATCATGGTTAGTGGCATTATCATAGATGCTAAAAATTGGGCAATTTCCATCAGAATCATCGCAGCAAGCACCATCTTTCCTTTCTGAGATAGAAAATGATTAGTCCAAAGCATGGTCCTTTGCTAAACCTACTTCACAAATTCCTTCTAAGCCATATGCTTTTTACAGTCAAAGATGGGCATGCCCAGGTATGTGTCTTGGACATAACCCTATAGAATGCCCAATGTCTAGATAATCCTAGCCTACACTATTCCTTTAGTGTGAATGAAGTATATGGCTAACTTCCCTTTATTTACTTTGAGGCCTACCTCATGCTGCATCCTTGCCATCACCCATAACAAAGCCATAGCCTATGGCATCACAACCCTAGAGAAGAGCATCATATCATTCACATAGTGTGCTGCTAGACTATGCACCCCAGCAACCTAGAGTCCCTGAATACCTTTAGCAAGGAAGTAACCTTTGAACAAACCTAGAGTCCATGATGATGATAAAGAGGAGCGGTGATAGCAAATCTCCTTGCCTCAATCCATGCCTTGTCCCAGTGAACTTGTATAGCCTCCTGTAGATGTTAAGAGAGTAGCAGCTACTTTGTTGCATTTGAAGACATAGATTAATGAACTTGGCATGAAACCCTTTCTCCATGATCACTATCCTAAGCACTGTCCAACTCACTATGTCATAGGCCTTGGTGATATCTAGTTTAATGCACATTCCCAGAAATCTAGCCATCCTAACTGAGTGTAAGATCTCCTGCAATAACAACACCTAGTTCTATAGAAAGCGTCCCTTAATAAACCCAGCTTGATCTTCCCCAACCAACTTTCCCATTAGTGGTGCAAGGTGCCCAACCGGCATCTTGAAAAAGATCCATAGAAGAGTGTTGCAAACCTCGATGGGTCAAAAATATCCCAGTGATGATGGGTTAGGAACCTTGGATAATAGCACCACCCTTGAGCAATTGATTTCTCTCCTGACCTACTACCAATGAAGCATACTATTTTATGCATCTAGTAGATTGGATCCTAGGATGTCTTCATACTCCTTGAAAATTTATATTAGCCATTCATTTGTTCCCAAAGCCTTGTTAGACTACATTGATTTCATAGCCCACAGTAGTTCCTCCCACGAGAAAGGGCACAACAAATGTAAGTTGTCAACATTTGTAAGGATTCATGGGATTTGTAGAGAAATAGGCTCCATCGGCTACCACCTCCATATGTCTCCCCAAAATACCTGTAAGGCATCCAAGCCCCTCTTACTACTTTGTGGGACTCCCCCAACTATGCCCTCTAGTAGGCACTCGAGTTTGTTCTTGTAGGCCCAATTGTGTTTGGCCACGATGAAGAAGAAACATGTGTGCTTGTCCCTCTCCCATAGCCAAGTCATCCTCAACTACTGTCATCAATAGCTCTCTTCCTCCTTATCAAGCTCCTAGAGTTCCCTAAGTAGCTTCTGTTCTTTAGTGTCTTAGGTGGCTCCTATTTCCTGTAACCTTTGGATCTCCCATAGTTCCTTCTACACATGCTACATGTACCCCTAGAAGCTATACTTGTCATTAGTTGCTTTAGCCTTGATGTTGATTTTTAGAGCCCGCAAACCATCTCTCAAGAACTACGGGGGCTTCTGTGTCCCAATATAATTTTTCCAAATAACAATCACCATTGATTTCAACTAAGCTTTGTGTAGCCAGGACCTCTTAAACTTGAATGGCTAGGGCTCTTGACCCCCCTCTAACTATATCTAGCATAGGATGGATTGATGGTCGAAGGCCCACTACTCCTTCCCCTTTGCTGTGATTCTGAATTTCAGCATGAGACCCTCACTCACCCATATTTGATCAGTCCTAGACTGGACATGATTGAGGCCCCTTCAGCGGTTGCTTCAAGTAAATTTACATCCCAAGATCTCTAGGTCAATCATCTCATATTAATAAAGGAACTTGATGTAAGCCTTAACCCTTAAAGGATCTGTGCAATCATTTCCAAATTTCTCTGAGCAACAAAGCCTTTGGTTGAAATTCCTAAGAAAAATCCTTCTAGCGGTATTGAGGATGGCCCCTACCATACGTCGAGGTTCCTAAACTTGGGTCTCCCAATTCTACACCCCATAAAAATTTGTGAGCTAGAGAGTCTCTTGTGACATGTAAATAGTTTGACTCCAACCTAAATCTTCCACAAAATTGATTGGGATTTTGGCCAAAATGGCCAATCCTCCCATGCGGCCCCTATTGGGTACTATGTGGGTAGTCCATCCCTCCCAGTTTAGTAGTTGTCATTTAATCATCTGAACCTTTTTTTCTTGTAAACATACCAATCGCATCCTACCTCCCTAACCATTATTTGCAAGATATTTCTTTTCTACAAGTACCCTAGAGCTAACAATTCCAAGTGAGGATTCTCATGGAGATGTAGACACCTATCTATGATACAACTCCCACAGCATCCACTACACCCCCAAATCTAGATCCAAATACATAGCTTTCTTGTGCATTATTATCTTATTGGGATGCCCAATCTTGCTTTCTGGCCAAAGGACCACTGCACTGACCAAGTCCTTCACTTACCTGGTGTATATTTCTTTCATTTTTGGCTTGTAAGAGCCCCATCCCATTGTTATCCATTCTTCCAATGGGGGTAACTATAGTGCTGTAGTTAGTGGCCCAACCATCCTTTCAATTGATGGAGTGTGGGGAGAGCCAAGGACTTTGGTCCCCTAGACCCCCACCTACAAATGGCCCCTCAAACTTACCTCCCATTGGCAACAAGTCTTCTACACCTTCCTCCACCTGAGGTAGCTAATTACTCTTCGTCGGTCATTTTCCCTCCCCCTAGCATGATTTAGGGATGTGGGTGATGGGGTCCCCCATCTCCTATTAAGGATGACCCCTACTTCTAGATTTGGCCCTTTCAACTCATGAGACTCCAATCCTGAGTAGCCTTAGTTGGTCCTTGGTAACATTATGATGTGGGGTGTCCTTTCCCATAGGTCTTACACATCAAAGGCTCCTCCTTGCACACCATAGGTAGATTTTCAAATTTAACCTAGATCCTTTCTTCCCCTCCTACTATGTCTAAAACACCCTCAGTGACCTGATCCTTTGATTGTAGTGACTACCAATCATAGAAATGGACATATCCCATCCAGTTGATGGAGTCTATGAAGGCATCAAACTTGATGAACTCTCCAAAGAGCCCCACCAAGAACTTCAAGAAACCCAATTCCCAGTATTCCAGAGGCAAATCAAATAGCTAGGTCCAGACTAGCATGTAATCAAAGAGACACTTATCATAGTGTGCCCCAAGTCTCTAAGGAGCCAAGGCTAGGCCTTTGGCTCCATAGAACCATAGACCCCCCAAAAAATCCCTATCCCTTTCTTCCATCATTGGAAAACTAAACAGTAGCCAATCATCTACCAAAATCTAGATGCGAACATCCTCCAACCCCCAGGTCATGTGGACCCACTTCTGGATTAGTTTCATGCATGGTCATACTCCTTCAAAAATAAATTTTCCAAGCAAACTCCACTCTAGTGCCTGCACAGCCTCCTGAGCTAGGTTCCCAAACCTGATCTGCATTACAGCCCCATCCCTTGAACATGTGTCAAAATCAGTGCCACCATACTCCTTCGAGGGCACTCTAATCCTCGTTTCTTATGCTTTAGCATCTGCATTCACCTTGCTACTACATTTTTACTCCCTATTCCCCTAGCCCTACATGGGCATGTCCGCGATGCCACCGACACTCCTACCCACGATCATAGTTTAACTTTACATCTAGATTGAGAAGGAATATTTTTTTAGAGAATGTTGGAGGGAGTAAAGGGAACAATAGGAGTGGGAGTGGCGATGGAAGTAGCAGTGGGAGCAATGGAAGGAGTGATAGCTATGATGGTTAATCTTTTATTTTCTCTCCTTCTCTCATTTTTAGCTTATCATACTCACTTTTCAAAACTAACAATTTGGATTACTTATCTATAGATGTTCCTTCATAAGTAGCCTCTAATGTATGCCAAATTTCATTGGCCATTTTACACCTAGTTACTCTATTAAACTCAAATTTATTCAAAGCACAATACAAATAGTTTTTGACCTTTGAATTAAACATGAACTTATCTTTTTTCTCTTGTGGCCATTTGTTGTGAGGCTTGATGGTTTTCATTGTGTTGTTGATGAGCAGTGTGTCACCATTAAGGATGGATTTCTAGAATTCAAACTTCATTGATTCAAAGAAGCCCTACATCCTTTCCTTCTAATAGGCAAAGTTGAATCCATTGAACATGGGTGGCTTTGTATAGGAAGTTCCCTTCCTTGGTTACTCTTGAAAGATGTAGAGCACAAGAGTACCAAGCTCTAATATCACTTGAGGAACATAGAACTTAGAAGAAAGGGGGATGAATAAGTGCCCCAAAACAAAAATTCTCCAACAAAAGCACACACCAATTTTATGTGGTTTTCCAACTTGGGTACTCCACACTTGGAAGGTAGTTTGCTTGCACACCCTTGAACTTTGTTTCTCTCAAAATGTGGTTTGAAGGATACCACACCCTAGACAGGCTCTAAGCTCTGCTTTGGAGTGATTCATTGCCACAAATCCACTCAAACCTGCAAGGTTCTAACAAGCTTAGAGTGTGATTTCTAGGATTTCATGACCTTAATAACTTGAGCACTGCTTCAAAGTGTTGTGGCGCTACACAAACATTCAATCCCACAAGATCCCAACAAGCTCAAGGATGAGGCCTTCTTGAAAGAAGTACATCAATCCCAATGGGACAACAAAAGAAAAATAAGAATCACAAGGAAAGAATGCAACTAATTTGTTGGTCCTTGTACTTTGAGGAATAACATAATTGATTACAACTACAGTATAATAGATAGTACAATGAAGTACACAAATATAATAGAATAATATGCACAATGATTGCTTAATGTTGATGCTTGCACACTAAAAATTTTCCATTCCCTAAGAAAATGCAGTTTTCTTATAGCTTTGAAGTTTCTAAAATCACCTCATAATTGTGCAATGGCTATCTAACAGTCACTAAAGATGTCTTCTTCAAGATTAGGATGTCTCACTACATAAACCTTAATTCAGGGTAGACATCTCTCCACCAAGGAAGATGTCTCTTGGGAGACATTGATAAATCGTTGTTGCTAGACTGCATTGATGCAATCGCATTGATGTAGGATTTGATGGTTGATGCATACATGTCAATGCAATGTCTTGTCTTGCCTATAAATATGTGCTCACTAGTTGCATTTATGACATCCATTCATTAGTAGAATAGTGAAGTTCTTGTAGTTTGTTATTTTAAGAGCTAGAATTTTTTCTAAGTGCCTATAGTAGGAGTGAGAAGTGTACAGATCTTTATTCAAGCATTGATATACGTAAGCACCTTAATGTAATCAATAATAAAGATGATCTTTCTTCATAAACCATGCTACACTTAGACTTAGCTTAATGTTTACTTAATGCATTTATTACTCATGTAATTTACTTTAATGTATTTAATTAATTAGTTCATAGCAAATAATTAATACACATAAGTATGATCATCTCAAGCATACGCTTAACACTTGGCAATCTCAGTAGCGCTTAACACTTCGTAACCCAGTAGTGTTGTAGCCTATNTCACTACCTAGACTCAATGTACTTAGAGAGCTAGAGTCTATGGAATTCGACTAGATTGCTTAGTGAATGCTAGTGATTTGTATGGTTGGGCATAGGGAGTACTCATTACTCATCATTGGCATTGTTACTAGGGAATTTACTTATCTATGTGTGCTATCTAGGACAATAGTAAAATCACTAAATGATCACTGTAATAGTATTAACAATTTATATTTTTTGTAATATTATTATTTTAAGTCGCACACATTATTAATTGAAAGCATGTCTTCTTTGCAAAGGAGTAATAATGCATAATATGATGAGAATACTCATAGGAAAAATGGTAGGTTCTATACTAAAGAGAATTGAAGTGAACAACCTCAAGCAGGGGTTTCATATGTTCATTTTGACCCATACTACATACAAGGACTATGTTTAACTAGTAAAAATAATTCTAGAGGAGATGGATTAAGTCCTAGATCAAGGAGGGTCTCAACGCCTAGGACCCCATCTAAATTTAGAAAGGATACATTGAGGGATCATAGGGAGAACTATAGGAACCATGGAAATTCTCCTAGTTCATCATCTTCCTCTTCCTCTTCAATGTCTAGTGTTGGTGAAGATGAACATAGGTATAGCAATAGAGCTCCACCATGGAATTAGGATAACGATAAAAATCAAACCCAAGGACAAAATCAAAGACATCAAAATGAGCATAAAAAGATCGTCACAATCAAACAAATTAAAATGGAAATTATTACAATGACATTTCTAATGAAAATGAACCCTTGTTGGCATCTAGGAGCATGACACAAATCTTGGAGGTAGTTAGAATATCTCATAGGCATCAAAGGGAGAGCTACATCAAATGATTATATATGAATAACATGCCTAATTTTGAGGGTAGCTATAATTCTGATCCACAACATCATCTACAAGCCTTTAGTGATGCCTACGCCTTGTAAAACATCAAAAGTAAGTGGAAAAAGCTTAAGCTTTTCCGTAGGACACTAATAGAAGAAGATGGAAATTAGTATAGATCATTGGATCCAGTTTCAATCCATTGGTGGTCTACAATTCTTGAGCTTTCAATGAAAAATATCCAACCTATGAGAAAGTGTCCAATTTGAAAAAAAAAATCCAAGGATGAAAGTAAGGAAATCATGAATCCTTGTCTGTGGCCTTGGATAGATACTATTCTCTACTACATATATGTTTAGGTTTTCTCAAAAGGAGTAGCTTCTTTGCATCATTGATGGGCTTCATAACCAAATGACAAAGATCCTTGGGATCTATGCCCAATGATGACTATTTGAATTGAGAGCCCATTGGATATAGAGGCTAGTGGAAAAAGTTGCAAAAGAAGAAGGAGAGCCATGTAAAAGGGAGAATATTGAGGAATATAACCAGGACCCAACTCTTCAAATAAGAGAGGTCCATATGTATGATAAGGAAAAAGATGATGCTCTTGATGTGTTGATTTCACAACAGACCTTGCCAATACAAAAGGCTATTGTTGAGATCAAAGCAAGGATAGATAAGATGTGAGAGTTGATGAATGAAAAAGTTACAACCTACTTAGAAACCATATGGGAGAAGGTAGTGTAAAAATAATCAAGTGATCGAAACAAAAAGAGGAAAAAGAACAATGAAACAGGTAGGAACACTTATTAACAAAAAGGGAAAATGGCTATTGCCTAGTTATGTTACATCTACATAAGTATGGAGCTTTTGCTTTGAATCTCAATCTCATCACAAAGCAAATGCCTAGGAAATTACCTTCCTCATATGCTAATTATAGATAGTCCTAAAATTAATCATACTATTTCAATAGGACTTCTTATCAACCTCAAAACTACTATCAACTGTAGTGGAAAAACCCACAGCCGTGGGGGAGGCCATCATCGAACCAACACTACCCTTATCACCACCTATTTTCCCAACTAGTTCTACTTCCTCTACAACAAATCACTACTACCACCCTCCTGAATATCATCAACCCACAACATCTCCTATGGGATCACCATCTTACACCTCTTATTCTTCAACACATCCTCACTACACTTATACTTCCCTCCATCATATGCCACCACCAATAATGTAGGAAGAATTGGCACGACAACCTCAACAGAAGAATGTTACTTGTGTTGTGAATATACATGCAAATGATCATGTTAGTAGATCTCCATAGATATCTAGGAAACATCCCTTCTTTAGGACAGTTCCCACTCATGCGAATAAGACGCATAGATCTACTAGCTCATCAAAACTAGCACAAGGCCAATTTGGTGCAACACCTTTCCTTTCCAAAACATAGTCTTCTAATCCTATGCAAGAGCCAACAACTATCATCATCCCAACACAAAACATAAAAGATAAACCTATGATTGAGGAGAGATAGAACATTCCATGCATTACTAGTAATAGCAAAGGATGCAACTGTGGGCTCAAGATTCAAAATGTTCACTCAATTCCTACACCAAACCACAATGAACATAAGGAACAAGAGTGTGTGTGAAATCAAATCCAAAAAGTAGCCACTAGACCAAAGGATAGCCAATGGTTCATAAATGAGAATGCCAAACTATTCAAAAAATGTATGGAAACATATAACCCAATTAGTGGTTCTTGTCCTGGCCATGAACTTAGTCATGAAGAAGATGCTTCATTTTGAATCAAGAACTAATAACTTCTTTTTATTTTTTTTATTTTACATCATTTTAAGTACATTTTCTCTTTCTTAAATATTTTACACTTTCTTCTATATTTTACTTTATTTAGTTTGGATTTATTTTATGTTTTTCTTATGTTCCATTTTTCTTTATTGCCTTCAAGATTAAAGTGCAACTATAGTTGTCGATTGATGGTGGTTTGTACCATAATTTTATTTGATTGCTAATGTCTAGATTATATCTTTAAATTTTGATGTTGATAACTAAGACATGGTTTCTTTTTTATGATAATAGGAAGTGACTCCACATCGTTGTTTTGGAAATATGTGGTCCTTTCTTAATGAAACTCTTATAATGAACTTGTAACCTTGGTAGTTTCCAAACTTGGGAAGGATTAAATAGATAAACAAGGATGTGAATTCAAGAGAATTTGATGCTCTTTGTACTTACCTATCCACTTGGGTACATAAGTGTTCTCATGGATTTCTCACCATCCTGCTATTGACCAATAACAAGAAGCTAAAGTCTTTGCATGGTGTGATTCCCATCCAAAAAAAAAACAATAATGAGAATTCAAAGCACACCCCTTAGACCAAATAATAGGCTACAAGCATTGGTTATGGAACTAGAAAGATATGTTTCCCATGCCTGAAGGTACCCTCTAACTAAGGCCCATCTCACTTCCTGCTTCTCTTTTCTTCTCTTTTAGGAATGTTGATTGATCTATGGGGATATTCTTGAGCCTTGAGGGGGTGTACTAGTCTTGGAGTGTCAATGTGAAGTCACTGAAAGTGGTTGGTTTTAATTTGGACAAAGGATGGATGTTATCAGGTCATATTAATCACAAATTTGACAAGGGACTTCATGTGACCATGTTACAAGACTTCATTCCACTCTCCACCTCATCCATCTTTGCTTTCCATATCTCACCTCACTACCTCTTTTCATGTTTTGTTCGATGTCTAAGTTTGATACATCAAAGTTTCTAGATAGTTTCTTTGGTAATTTAGTCCTTAACTAACCATAACTATTAGTCATCCATGGGGCCCACAGACTCCTTGGTTTGAGGGCATGCAAGGGTATTAAGAGCATGAGCCTACTATAAGGAGGATCCACTTACATACCTCTTAGTTTGATTAGTTAATTTCCTTATCCCTTAGGCATTTTTGCATTCAAATCTTTTATGCTCCATGTTGATTACATGTAGTTATGCACTCCTTCATAGCATTTCTTCATCATTCTCCCAATAAAATCTTCTTTTTTGTGCATTATCTAGTCCTCTTCATGCATTTCATAGTGTTCTAGGCTTCTTGGACTTCTTTGGACTCTAATTTTGAGTAAAAAGTCTTTGTTTTCCCTCCATTTTTAAAGTTGAAAATTTCTATCTTTCAACTACATTGATGTGATCTCATCAAGGGGATCCCATTGACACAAGGAAAAAATCCTATAAATAGCTCCCAACACCTAGCAAATTTTTGACAATTTCTCACAAATGAAAAAGGATATTTTGCAATTTTTAGAGCCCATAACTTTCACACCATTTGTCTGATCACCGTCATTTTTCATTCCTGAAGCTACTAGAGGTGAGCTCTACATCGTGGGGGCCACAAATCTTAGGTCTTTGACAAAATTGTTTTTTGAAATTTTTCTAACTCCCACAAGATTTAGCTAATAAAATAATAGTAAAATCACTCATTTATGAGAGTTAAACGTTTCCAATGAACTCTGGTAAACATTAAACTAAAATAATAATAAAATAATAAAATCTTCCATGGTCACAACTTAGCTAAGCGTAACTAATCCAAAGAGATAAGGTACTCAAATGTTATGAAGTTACATATCAAATGCTAATCCTAAATCATGTTGTGATTACATATGACACCAAGACCGAAATGCCCAAAAGAAGAAGGACCATCACAACCAAGGGACAATAGGCCCAGAACTGGAAAGGGCCAAAAAGAACCCCAAGAGCAGGTAGTTGAAATCAATGTAATAAGACCTCTTCAAGAGGAGCCCAAAGTGAAATCTTTCCATAAGGGTCCCCAAGCTAAAATAAAGCAATCCCATTGGGATGAGGCACCAGGACCAAGGCCAAACCTCAAGGTCACATTGATGGATGGATGTCTGCCTTAGGAAAATTTAGTCTAGGGATATCCAACATTCAATTCTCTAAGAATTGAACTTTGGTACCTTCCTAGACTTTACCCTAGAAGAAGTTAAAACCGAATTGCAAAGCTCTTCCATGTGGCCAATCATCACTTCCATTAGGGACTAGTAGATGGGAGAGACCTATCTCTTATAGGATAATAAGCACCCAAATGCCACTATGAAGATCAAGGACATAAGGGTGTTGTACTTGATGAAGGCCATCTTTGAGGCCCTTGGCTTGCCTAAAACTAGAACCAATTTGGCAGAGATCTCTATGCAAGAAAACCTAGAGGTCATACAGAAGTGGATCCAGCGATGGTACGGAGTGGACCACAAAGGGTATAGTGCACTCACCATGGTAGAACGTACTTACTTCAAGATAGCAACCTACCACCTCAATTTGATGATGAGGCCCAACAAGGTGATAGCATTATCTACCCATGCATGCATCACTTTGAGTGGGAAATTCCCCATCAACCTTCCATAGCTGTTCTATCTGGAGATAAAGAAGTGGTTCATAGAAAATGAACATGTAAGGAAGGCACTTCCCATTCCATGTCTAATCAGAAAATTGTGTAAAAGGGAAGGGATAGCCCACTACTCCAACAACACATTAAGACATGCTCCTGCTGACTCTTAGGTAGAAATGATGAAAGATAAGGTCCTTACCATAATCAAGGAAGAGGAGCAGCCACCACCAACACTGACTCATCAAATAATGTTAGAGGTATGTGCTTCTATGAAGGGTATGCAAAAGCTCCAAGAACAACTCTTGTAGCAGCAACAAGCTAGTCCAAGTGGTGACCTGTCTGTCTACTAACTAGCCTTGAGCCATCTAAATGAGGTAACTCATACAATAAGCTAGTTGGAGGACATAATGCCAACTTTCTTTACCTAATGAATGCAGTCACCTGTGCACTCAAATCTTAGTGGCTAAGAGGTAATGATGTTCATTCTAGGATGACAACAATTCCCAAAAATCTCTGGAAATGCTGCTACCTTCTCAATGTGCTTAGAGGAGGGTGATGGAGCAACTATCTTGGTGATGCAGTACCAAGGATAGGAAATGGTGGCTGAGATGGTGGCAAATAGAGTGGGCAAAGCCCTGAATATTTCTATGACATCTATGATAGATAGTATTGCACTTAGAGATGTGCAGATGTCTACAAGAATGGCAAGTGAGAGATTCAGCATGGCCCAGCTTGAGGAGTTGTTTGAATGACTAGTGGGAACTTGGCAACCGATTCTAGAGGTCTTTGACCTTTCATATGACATCACTGCTCTCTAGTCAACACTATTGGAGGCAAGGGGTAAGTGCATCATTGCCAAGACTTAACTTGAAATAGCCAGAGTTGAGAATTAATGCTTGGTCATGGAGGTTGCAGAACTTAAATCTTGCCTTAATGATCCCATAGTACTTAGCCAAGTAGTGACCATGGATGAAGCTTTTCAACAACTTTAGTCCAAACTTTAAGAGGCTGAGTATGAAATGGAGTTAACAATCTTTGACCAATCCTTAGTTGATACCACCATCTACAACATTCAAAAGGACTTGCTAGAGGTTCATTGAGAGAATGCAAATCTAACCAAGGGCAATCATCGACTACATACTATCAAGCTCCAAAAGAAACAAATGGTTGAATACATAAGGTAATAGAAGGAGTAGCTTGTCAAGGTGATAATGGACCTGAGAAGGTTGGTAGCAGAGAACTATAATCTCTCAATGGAGCAGATTTATGACCTTTGCCATAGATCTACAATTGAAATCACCACTTGGTAGAATGAGATCCTTAAATTCAAAATAATTAATAATCACTATAGGGACCAAGTTGGCTTGTAGAAGGAGATAAACAAAAAACACATCCAACTAGTGAAGGCAAAGGTGAATGAGACCCTCCATCAGCTCCAATAACGAGGTGACATGTGGCAGCCTATCTTTGATGGGTTGAACGTGTATAATAAAACTAAAATCTACCTCAAGGAGCTATATATCAAGGACATGATTGAATACATGAAGTTTTCCAACCTTTGCTATGCAAACCTAGCAATGCTGACTATCAGAAGACTAAGGTTAGATTTAGAAAAGTAAGTGGCTAGCTCATCCTTCTTGTATGAGGCTAAGTTCAAGCACCATAAGGAGACTAAGCAAAAACTTGAAATAGCAAATGTTGAACTTGATGTTCTTAGGCAACACTTCACTAATCAAAGATCCACAGCTGAGAACCTAGCCTAAAGGATGAATCAGTATCAATAGCTATAGAATGTTGTCAATGTGTTTGATGTTGAATAGAAGCAATAGGAAACTTGGTTTATTAATGTGAAAGAGTTATTCTATGCAATGCCATGTCCATGGGATATTCTCATACTAGCCCACATTAGTGATGTCATGCAAACCATGTACAATCCTCAAAGTAAGGAGGAGAAGATGAAAGCATTGTTGAATGCTTTCCATCTTCCAACAATAATTGCAACTATAGTCAGAGAGACATAACCAAAGCCTCAGCCACAATAGCTGCATGTACCAGAGATAAGAGAAGGTCCTTCAGCACCTTAGGAACCTCCACTACCTGGGATCATTTGATTTTCTTTCTCATCTTCAATCTACTGAAGGAGTTGTGCTCTTAGTTTTAATCATGCTATTCAATTTTTTTGTCATGAACACCAAATTTTGTAGAAATTATAAATTCATACACTTGGGCACTTAGTGTTTATTATGTTAGTTGTATATCAGTAGTTAGTCAATAATCCCATACCTTCCCAAAGTTTTGTAAAAATCTTGTTTCTCTTTTTGTTCACTCAAGGATAAGTTTTCATTCAATCATGGGGATACGATGAATCATTGTCGTTGAACTGCATTGACATGTACGCATCGACATAGGGTTTGATGCATTGATGTGACATGTCGACATAGTGTCTTGTCTTGCCTATAAATATGTGCTCACTAGTTGCATTTATGGCATATATTCATTAGTAGCATAGTGAAGTTCTTGAAGTTTGTTCTTTCAAGAGTTAGAATATCTTCTATGTACCAATAGTAGGAGTGAGAAGTGTACAAATATTTATTTAAGCATAGATGTACCTAAGCACCTTGATGTAATTGGTAATAAAGATAAGCTTTCTTCATAAACCTTGTAGCACTTGGACTTAGCTTAATGTTTACTTAATGCATTTATTAGTTATGCAATTTACTTTAATGCATTTAATTAATTAGTTCATAGTAGATAATTAATACACATAAGTATGATCATCTCAAGCATACACATAACATTTGACAATCTTAGTAGTGCTTAATGCTTGGTAACCCAGTAGCATTGTAGTGCGTTCATGATGTGTATAGCAAATGAGAACAGATACTAATGTTAGGATTAGCAAAGCATCAATTACTTATTATATTAATTAAACATTTAATTACTTTATTTTTGAAACTTAACCAAATTAAGCAAAAAGCATAAAATGATAAAATTCATATGCCTCAGTTACACTTAACAATACCTTTGTACTTCATAAATGAAACTAAGAAGACAATGATCACGTTCATTAACTTTACTACCTAAACCTAGTGTACTTAGAAGGATAAAGTCTATGTGTTGGCGACTATTTGAGATGCAACCACCAATGAGTGTGAGCCTCATGGTCTCGTGACCTTGGAAAGTAACGAGATTGAAGGTGTTCTTCGAATAGGGTTTAGGTGCTTGTTGGTCTTTGGCAAAACCAAGGCCCAAATAACTCAAAATAAACTTGGCAGTTATAAAACGTACTAAATGTGAGTATGTGTTTATTGTTGCGAATGTTGAAATGGTTGGGTTGTGTTTAAAACTACAATTGGCTATCATAAAGAAGATTCAACCAACTTTATCAAACACTTTGATTTGTTGAAGATTCCTATTTGGTTTAGTCACTTAGTCAATATGGTCCTTATAATACTTGTAACAAATAAAATTTTTCAAACACATTTGAGCACAATTCTACCAATCTACTCCTAATTTTCCCAAAGAGAAAGTTCATAAGAAAACTAGAAATATAGTGAGATTTAATGGACTTAAAAATAGAAAGAAAAATAAAGGAGAATTTCATGAAATCTCAAATATTTAAGTAATATAAACTGACATGAGAAAACACTTCACAATAAAACTATTCTTGATTCAATAACTATGAATTATCCAAACCTTTTAAGCTCAACAAGCAATTTCATAAAGACAATCTTATTATACTACCAAAAATTGTTGCATAAACTACAATGTATGAGTCTCTATTTTGGCTAGTTAACAGTTGTCAATGATTTCATTCAATAGAGCTTTCAAAAATTTGACAATTTCTTGATTGAAATACTAAGGCAATAAAATTTTAAAATTAAGAAGTTGTTTTAGTCCCATCAAAATACTAAAGATTCTCCTAGATCCTCTATGCTCAAAATAGTAAATTTCATTAAGACACTACGATTAAATTGCTCTTAAGGCTTCCAACAAAATGAGCTTTTCTATGGAAAATCTTAATAGGTGTCTAATATTGGGAAAAAATAGAGCTATAAAAGCAACCTAGGACAAATCCCAGAATTAAATGCCAAGCATGATACTATCTAAACCATTAGCTAAGCAACTAAAAAAAATGGGAAGAAATGAACTCACAGGATTAAAACAAAGTAGGCAAATTGATGTCTTTAGCAAGCCGTCTTACAAGAATTCTTCAAATTTCTTTTCCCTAAGATCACCCTCCTTTTAATCTACCTTTGAAGGTCCTTTAATAGTGACCTTAAGGTAGTTATAACAATCATGAGAAGTTATGGGTCTTACAAATATCTTTGACATATAAATTTATAACCACCCTAAAAGTTATAACTTCCATGGGAATTATGAGAAATTTAAGTTATCATAGGAAGTTACAATTTACATAGAAATAAAAGGAGTCATAGCCAAATGTCTTCTTCATATAGCTAGTTGTAGAAATATCCCATAAATTCTTCTTCTCCATTCTAAATTGAGTTTTTATTTAAGTGGAACCAAGTAAACATATGATTGGCTGATCAAAGGAGAAAGCATATGCTTAAACCAAGTGTTTAGGTACTATGTGTATTCTATGATAATAACCATTGTTAGTTTAGGCAATGAACTTGTAGATTGCAACAACTCACAATTTCAATGTCTCATTGATAAGCTTTACCAAGGTCATTGCTAGACATGTCAATATAAATGATGCAAGCATCACCAATGACAGCTTCAAAAATTTACCTTATAATAACACAGGATTAAGTTATCCAAATCTTGGCATACATAGGGTTCAATACCTCTTTTCATATTTCATGCTTTCTACTTGCAACTTCCATGGCTAATGTCATTACAATTGAATCAAAATCAAAGCCAATTTTCAATGACATTCCAAAATCAAATAACATTGAGATGGAGATGGCGACAACCTCTTCGGGAACAATGATGACCATAACAGCGATAGCAGAATGAGCACAAGAACTAGCAACTAAGGTGGCAATGGAGCTCCCATGTCTTCTTGCAATTTTACTTGCCAGTGGAGTGATGATTGGCAACACTACCATTTTAAATGATTCTTGCTCTTGCTTATTCAGTTGTAGGTCCATCAGATAGTTTTTTAGGGACATCCATTGTTTGTATTTGTTTGAATATTTTTTGAAATAGTAGGATAGGCAAAATCTCTCATATCCATTCAAGTTAATCCTATTCTTATGTATTTTACCTCTAATAAATAAGACTAAAATAGAGAAACTACAAAGTCTTGAGAAATGCTCAAACAATAACATCCCAACATTGTCAAACCTCAAACAATACGCAAAGGTTTGATTCACTTTCATTTCTCTATGTATATTCCTTTCTTGGGAAGTAATTTTTTGAGCACTAGAGGTACACTTATGGCAGATGAGGAAATTTTTGCAGAATAGAGAATTAAGAACCAATGAATAGGGTTGTAAGGGCTTTAATTCTTATTCTTGTCACATCTTTGTAATGATTTAGCCCATCTATGCTATGGAGGCCACACCGAATGTGGTATCAATGATGTCATGTGTGTTAATGGTAGTGAGTTGTGGTGAGTGACAGGGTTGACCCAAAACCTTTGCTTAATTATTATTATATTTCTAAAAAAAATTTAGGAACCTTAATGGTATTCCTGCTATACCCCTCTACTATTTTTTCTTTCCTTGGACTTGGAATTATAAAATATTTAATATTCAAACTATCCATCCTCAGCCAAAAGATATATATTTGAATTAAACGTGTCCACACAAATATAATGGTTTTGCAATGGGTTTATCTTGGACAATGAAGTAAACCTTAGGTAAAGAGAATATGAATAAATAGCATCACTAAACAAAATAGTTGTCTAAAGTTGAAATAGGTAAGATTAATAATAATCTTCAAGTGTATATCTTCACACCCCCTTTCTTAAAAAAAAACATATGATACTTTTTATATTCTTTCTCCATAATATAACCAAAATGTGCCAACATTTCATTCCCCCTTTTTACACTTTAGCTAAAAAACATAGACTTCATTGGAAACTTTTATTTTTACATAGAAATAAAAATATTTTTTTGAGGAAAACTTTCATCAAACTTAAGGTTTCATGAAATAAAAACCTCATTCCTAATAAAACTTAGGAAACTATAGAAACTCAATATCATATAAACTATTCCGTGGGTGGAAAGAGAATAGCTAGAGTAACTCTCTTAAGGATTCTCTTATTGAGAGTCCTTTCATATGTTATCTCAGTTGTGATGAATGCTTTTCTTTCCTCTTATTTCCTAGTTGAAGTCTCATCTTGGTCTTCACCTTTATCTTCCACAACTATTTTTATCTTCTTTGCATCCATCTCTTTGGCTATTGATTTATGAGGTTCTCTCCAATTAGATGCTTTTGTATCTTAAGACATAAAAGCTTCTCCCTAGGAATCATCTCTACTAGATTCCCTTTGATCTTCAACTTGAGTATTACATTCATGGAAGCTACCCCAAACATTGGAATGTATGGAAAGTTCACTAGTGAGAAATCTAAACTCATCTAAAAGCTAAAGTAGAAAAGGCCATTTCACTTGATGCTCCACAAGCAATTGCCTTACAATAGGCCCTTAATACATGTTCTGGACAACATTTCATGATATATGGGATAAATGGTCTTTTTACTGCTCTTTCTTCAAGAACCATCTTCTTCCTTACACTTAACCACTTCACTTACTTCCTCCACTTAAGTCTTGAATTGAGAAATGATGCAGTCCTAAGCAATCTACATCTCTTTTTAGAGTGTAAAGAAAGTTTTAAATTCCCACCAATTTCACTAACCAACTTTTCCAGTTGGTCAAAATTAATTATCTTTCCATCATTATATGGTAGTCCAATTTAAATTCCACTATTTGGTTATTAAAATTAATTCACCACCAAGTAATTATCTAACCATCACTCCCACTTACACACATGACAAGTAATGATTACTTGAGATAATATAAATTAAATAATTTAACTAACACTTTAAAATAAATATTATTTAAACTAGTACTCTAACTTATACATGTTTTGATAATACTATATAGACTTATCTAAACATACATATAGGATATATATGTTAAGGTTAAATATTATATAAGACTATATGTATGTTACTTATTATATTTATATTATTACTAAAAGTTCATTATTTACTACTATGTATACTAAATATTATTATAGTTACCTACACACACACACATTACCATACTATATACATATATTTATTTATTTATACATATAGATTCAAATTATGGGCAATTGTCCAAAATAATGTTTTATATGCAAAACATTATATGGAAACTACAACTCTATCCCATCTAACATTGATAATTTATATGTATCTTTGAATAATTATTTTATGATCTGAAACAGACTAGTCCATATTGCTAAAAAAATATTTGACTTTTTCATATTCCATAATAATACAAATCACCAACCTTAAAAGTTCTTTTCAAAGCCTTTCTATTGAACCACCTTTTAACTTGAGAAGCATTCTTTAGTAAATCATCTTTAGCTTTATCTATTTCGGCTTCTCTTTTGATGAGCAAAGTCATGAAACTTCTATCTTTATCAATTTTCATGCAATATTTTTGCCCAAAATCTGATGTCAAACTTATAATTTTGTTTGTAATTCTTGCAAGCAACCCATAGATTAAGTTATAAGCTAAAGTTCCAATAGCCTTCTTAAATCTAATACGATCAGTCTATAATGTAGATTGAAAATAATCAATCCAATTTTTTGGATTTCCATCCATTAATCTCTTAATGTAGGAAATGAGCTTTTTATTTGTAGATTTAGATAAGCCATTTCCTTGATGATAATAATTTAAGGAAGAAAATAAAAAGATGGATTTTTTTATGCCCATGTTCTAAATTCTTCAGATTGAAAAGTGAGTCCATTATTGGATACCAACACTTTGGGTAGACCAAAATGACTTAGAATTTGATCTTCCAAGAACTTAATCACATCTGATGCCGAATGTTTTCTTAGAGCCATTGCTTTAGACCATTTGGTAAAGTAATCGGTAGCTGTGAGCATAAACTTATGTCCAGCTCTCGGAGGAGTAATTGTACCAATGAAATCTAAGCCCCATTGCTGAAATGGTTTGTCCACAATTACTATTTTTAAAATAGCTATAGCCTATTTGATCTTTGGTCCATGAATTTGACATTTGCAACATCTTTAAATTTTTAAACTTATATCTTGATACATACTAGGCTAATAAAAACCATTATGAAGTATATGTTGCATTGTAGACTTAGGAGATTCACAAAACAAATTGGAATGATCAAGGAATTGTTCTAAGATAGGATCAATTTGATCATTATGAACACATTCCAACAAAACTCCTCTAAAATCCTTTCTATATAAGATTCCATCTTTGACTACAAACTTATTTTCTCTCTTAAAAGAAATCTCTCTTTTGACTTGCAGTTAGGTTATTCAGAACTTTTCTTGTACCAAGGAGTTCTAGAATCTCATCATACTAATTTCCCTCATGAGTCTTAAGCACATATACTTCATCTTTTCTAGCCATTAACTTGGCTAATTCCATTCCTTTAATGGTTTTGCATATTTTTAATAAAAATTTGAAATCTTGAAGCTTTATGAGCAAATTTCCTCTTTTCAATCCAATTTCATTTTGAGCTAAAAATTGTTTGACTACCAGCTCAATTAGCATAATATGAACTAATGAGCTTTCCAAGTAATATTTGAAATGTAGAAGAACCTTAAAAACCACAAATTCTTGTTTCTCTAAGTCTAAATAATTTAGCTCCAAACCTTTCAATTGATATCCAAAAATCCAATCGATTGATCTTGACTCTTTTTTTTTTGAGTTAAAATAGTAGCAACTAAATCATTTGAAGCAAAAGCATATAACCAGGATTTCTCTTTCAATTTTGGCTTTACCAAATGAGGAGCTTCCTGAATGGCTTTCTTAATTTTAGATATATCTTTGTCCGATTCTAGTGTTTTCTCTACCAAGACATCTTTCTTTAGCATATACATCAAAGGTTTAGTAATTTCAATGAATCTAGGGATAAATTTCTTAATGAAATTTATCTTTCCAAAGAAAAATCTAAGAGACTTTTTACTTGTAGGATGCTTGATATTTTGTGCTACCTAGATTTATGAGTTATCTATAGCAATTTCTTCTTGACAGATTACATGACCTAATAAACTTCCAAATTTAACCCCAAAGATACACTTCTTAGGATTTAATGAAATATCATACTCATGACATCTATCAAAAACTTGTTGAAAATTACTAATATGATCTTCCTTCCTTTTTGAAAATATGGTGATATCATCCAAATAAACCACAACGAACTCACCTATTAAGCCTTTGAAGGATAAATCCATTGCTCTTTGAAAAGTAGCCCTAGCATTTGACAATCCAAATGACATTATGTGATAAGAAAAAGTTTCCCATTTAGTGATAAATGTTGACTTATATCTATCACTCTTATCTACCATAATTGATTATAGCCTGAAAAACCATGTAGGAAAGAATATACCTAACAACTTGATACTTTAATCAATATTTCATCAATTCCAGAAAGTGGGTATTTATCTTTTTTTGAGGCTTCATTAAAATTTTTGAAATCCACACAAAGTCTAATATCACCATTCTTCTTTCTTACTAGTACAAGGTTAGTAAGCCATGTCAAATATCAAACTAGATATATGATTTAGGCTTGTAATAACTTCTTCATCTCAATTTCCATAGCTAGCTCAAATGATGGATTAAATTTCCTTTATTTTTTCTTAACTATATTACAACCATTTATCAAAGGAATTTTATGCATCATCACATTTGGTCAAGACGTTTCAAGATCATCAGAAGACCAGGCAAAATTTTCCAAATTATTTTTCAGGATCAATAGTAAATTTTGCTTGAAAACTAAATCTTTTTCCTTTATGACATTTAACATCTTTGGCAACTTAGTAGATATGAAACTCATTGCTTCATAAGCTTGATCATCTAGATTTTGTACATCCTTTCTAGTGAGCAAATTTTTGTCAAACTCATGTTCATAATCAATCACTTTTCTGGAAATGGAATTTGTCCTAAACCTTGATGTTGTTTTAGGTATGATTTGATCTTCAAATTCTTGTTTATTTCTCAAGAATCTAAGCAATTGATCATCATCTTCGAATACTTGTAAATGCTTTATGTTGTGTGGTACTAATGGCTAATGTTTATTCTTGATCATTACATCTTCATAACTTTCTATCCTTTTCACATCTAATGATGAAGCTGCTTTTTCTAAGTCATCTACTATATAAAAATTTCTTTGCATATATGTTGTATTTGGTAATGATGAAATTGATCCAACATTTTTCAAACAAATAGTTTATAGGGTTGTATGAATGAACTCTTTACCACACTATTATATTTGACCTATTCACATACCAATCTCAAGTCTCATTTTATGGTGATTACCTTGACTCCTTTTTCCAATGCTATTTTAATTCCAATACTTAGAGCTTCATATTCAACCTTTTTATTTGTACAAGGAAAAGATAGATGGATTACTTTGAATATTTCTGAGAAATCATCTTTTACTAGAACTACTCTGGCTCCTGCACCTTTTGAGTTACAAGAACAATCAAAGTACAGTTCCCATTTACTCTTATTTTTAGATTATTCCTTCTCCAAATTATAAATTTCTTAAAGTGTGAAAATTTTTGTTTTCAAAGCTCTTGTTTCAACAGCCTTGTTCTTTCCATTTGAAGTAATTTTTTCAACCATCAAAGGTTCACTGTATATGTAAATTTGATTTGGTTCCCATTTCCAAGGTAGCCACATGTGTGAATAATCTATTAATATATAACCTGAGAAATTTTTACTCCAACTTCTACTCAACAAAAGACTATGTGAATATGGTATGTCTGCTACTTGAATAGTTATTCTACTCTTGATATGAGGTTCAGAAGCAATTTCTAATAGAACATTGGGTAGTTGATCCACAATCTTCACTCTACTTTTATCCTCTTGAACAAGCTTTTGATTTGATTTTTCTAGAATCATACCAAGTTTTTTACATATAGATAACAACATAATAGTAAATGTAGCTCCAGAATCAATTAAAAAATTGTGAAGATACTTGTCCTTTAACTTCATTATCAAAAGAAAAGGAGTAGCTTCCCTATTAGGAGTGCAACCATAACTAGCTTTTGTTTTTTCATCATTGTTTGACGCATAGCTTAATTCTAATTCCTCAACTCTCTTTTTACCTTTAATAAACTCTAAATCTTTTCTTTGTTGATCTCTAATCTGTAACAATTGATATATACTAATGTTGGCTCTAACATGTTTAAGATCTTCAATTAAATCATATTCTCCATCTCCATAAAATCTTGGTTTCATTATCCACTTATTGAAAGTTTTATTTTGAGTACTTTGCTCTACTTGATCTTCTTTATTTTTATTTTTCTCTCTTTTATTTAGTTCAAAAACCTTTCTCTTAGTAGATGGATCAGAAATGACATTTGGAAGCCTGGAAGTAGCTAATCTTTCTTTTGATCATAGATTATATTCATTTTCTTTATTGTAATTACACTCTTCATCTAATGATATATCTTCTTCAAAACTTAATATAGTAGAGATATCACTAGATCCATTGTTAGAAGATTTGCTTACATAATGAACACTTAATAGCTCATTATCTGATTTAATATCAAGGAAGTCGAACATAACAACATCACTTTCATCCCCATCTTCTACTAACTTAGTATCTTGAAGTTTATATTTTCTATTTTTTTTCTTCCTTGATCTTAACTTTTGTAAAAGCTTTCTCTAGTTTCACCACTTTGTTGGACAAGTCCCTCATTAATTGTCCTTTTTCAAATTCTCTACTTTCTAACTCTTATTCTGTCTTAATATGAGATGGTCCTAATATGCTTTAAGTTGAGCAAAATCTTGCACAAGAATTATCATTTTTTCTTCTCTTTTTTGAGTTGTGGTAATCTCTTCATAATTCAAGTTTAACCATTTTTCTAACTGTATAGCTTCACTAAAGTAGTCATTCAATGTTATCAAGTTTGGAGTTCTTCTTAACCAAATTGAAATATTTGAATTCAATGCCTTAAGATAAGTATCTTTAAGCATTTCTTCTAATGGTCTATATTGTCTTTGAAAGAGTCCACAAATTTGTTGAAACTTAATATTGAAATCTCTAATTGACTATTTATCTCCTTACTTAGCTTGTATTAGCCCACAATATAGTTGTTGTTGATCTAACTGATTATCAAATTGGGCCAAGAAAAGACTCTGCATATCATCCCAACTTGTGATATTGTTGCTTGGTAAGTTCAAATACCAAATCTAAGCCATACCCTCTAAATTTTCTACAAACAATCTACAAGCTTGATCTTGATGTTGAACATTTGCATGAGCCAAAGCTAACTCAAATATGTGAATATACTCTTTAGCTAAGTAAGCTTTTTCAAGAATAAAAGGTTTAGGAAAATATTTGTAAACTACCTTAGGAATATCATTGTAATTTTGAAAATCTAAAGGTGTAACTCTTTGCTAAGGATTTTCCATCCTACTAGAATTCGTTTTGATCATTGAACTCTTATACTTCTTATACTTTCTCTTATAGATTAATAAACCAAATAGAAGGGATGATCTTCTTATCCTTCTGGTATTTACTCCACTAGTTGTTCCAAATTCAAAACCTTCTTTTCTTCTTCTTTTGATGAATAGTTACTCTAGTAATCAAAAAATTCCTTGGAACCCTTGAAATCTTCCAAACTATTAATCTTCTTGATCATGAACTAAAAATATTATCTAATTTCTAAAACCCTTCTAGCAACAAGAAACTATTGGTATGCTTGAGCTATTAGACTTATGAACTTAGAGGAAAAATTTTTAGTCATCCTTCTAGCACCAAAAGAATTTTTGGAAACTATTTGGGATGCGATCACCAACAGGTGTGAGCCTCATAGTCTCACGACCTTGGGAAGTCATAGGATCGAAGGTGTTCTTCAAACAAGGTTTAGGTGCTTGTTGGTCTATGGAAAAACCAAGGCCCAAATAAATCTAACTAAATTTAATAGTTATAAAATGTACTAGATGTGAGTATGTGTTTGTTGTTGTGAATGTTGAAATGATTGGGTTGTGTATAAAATTGTAATCGACTATCATAAAGGAGACTAGGCCAACTTTGTCAAAAACTATGAGTTGTTGAGGATTCCTATTTTGTTTAATTACTTAGTCTATATGATCCTTATAATACCTTCTTGTAACAAATAAAATTGCAAAAATATTTAAGCACAATTCTACCAATCTACATGTAATTTCCCCCAGAGAGAGTTCCACAAGAAAACTAGAAATAGAGTGAGATTCAATGGACTTAGAAAGAGAAAGAAAAGAAAGCAAAATTGCATGAAATCTCAAATATTTAAGCAAGATAAATTGACATGAGAAAACACTTCACAATAAAGCTATTCCTAATTCAATAACTACAAATTGTTCAAACCTTTTGAGCTCAACAAGCAATTTCATAAAGATAATCTTATTATACTACCAAAAATTGTTGTGTAAAATACAATGTACAAGTGTCTATTTTGGCTAGTTAATAGTTGTCAACAATTGCATTCAAAATTTTTTAAAAAAATTTGACAATTTCTTAATTGAAATACTAAGGCATCAAATTTTAAAAATTAATAAGTTATTTCAATCTTTTCAAAATACCAAAGATTTTCCTAAATCCTCTATGCTCAAAAAAGGGAATTTTGTTAAGACACTACTATTAAATTGTTGTTGAGGCTTCCAACAACATGAGCTCTTCTATGGAAAATCTTAATAGGAGTCTAATATTGGGCAAAAATAGAGCTATAAAAGCAACCTAGGACAAATCCTAAAATTAAATGCCAAGCATGATACTATCTAAACCATTAGCTAAGCAACTAAAACAAAATGGGAAGAAATGAACTCACAAGATTAAAACAAAGTAGGTGAATTGATGTCTTTAGCAAGTCTATCTTACAAGAATTCTTCAAATGTATTTTCCCTAAAATAATCCTCCTTTTATTCTATCTTTGAAGGCCCTTTAATAATGACCTTAAGGTAGTTATAACTTCTATGGGAATTATGAGAAATTTAAGCTATAGTTTTCAAGTTCTTCCTTGGTAACAAATATTATAAAATTTATCATAGGAAGTTGCAATTTCCATAAAAATAAGAGTCATAGCCAAATGTCTTCTTCATATAGCTAGTTGTACAAATATCCCATAAATTCTTCTTCTCCATTTTAAATTGAGTTTTTATATAAGTGGAACCAAGTAAACATATGATTAGCATATCAAAGGAGATAGCATATGCTTAGAAAAACTATTTAGGTACGTGTGTGTATTCTATGATAATAACCATTGTTAGTTTAGGCAATAAATTCATAGTTTGCAGCAACTCACAATTTCAATGTCTCATTGATAAGCTTTACCAAGGTCACTACTGGACATGTTAATAGAAATGATGCAGGCATTACCAATGATAGCTTCACAAATTTACCTTGTAGCAATGCAAGATTAAGTTATCCAAATCCAAGCACATGTAGGGTTCAATACCTCTTGCCATATGTCATCCTTTCTACCTGCAACTGTCACAATTGAAACATAATTAAAGCCCATTGTTTATGACATTCCAAAACCAGCTAGCATTGAGATGGAGATGGTGATGGCCTCTATGGAAACAATGATAACCATAATGGTGGCAATGGAACAAGCACAAGAACTAGAAACTAAGGTAGTAATGGAGCTCCCACATCTTCTTACAATTTTACTTGTCAGTGGAGCAACAATTGGCAACACTACCATTTGAAATGATTCTTGTTCTTGATTGTTTAAATGCAGGTCCATCATATAGTTTTCCAAGGATACCCATTGTTCATATTTATTTCACTTTTTTTTTTGAAATAACAAGATAGGAAAAAGCTCTGACGTCCATCCAAGTTAATCCTATTCTTATGTATTTTACCTCTAAGAAATAAAACTGAAATAGAGCAACTGCAAAGTCTTGAGAAATGCTCAAACAATAATGTCCTAGCACTGTCAAACCTCAGACAATATGCAAAGGTTTGATTCACTTTCATTTCTTTGTGTATATTCCTTTCTTGGGAAGTAAGTTTTTGAGCACTAGAGGTACACTTGTGGAAGATGAGGAAATTGTTGTAGAATAGAGAATTGAGAACCAAGGAATAGGGTTGTAAGGGCTTTAATTCTTATTCATGTTACATCTCCACAATGATCTAGCCCATCAATGTCATGGAGGCCACACTAAACATGGTATCAATGATGTCATAAGTGTTAAACAAGTGATGGCATTAAGCTAGAACCTTTGCTTGACTATTATTATAATTTTTTAAAAAAATTTAGGAACTATAATGGTATTCCGGTGGTACCCCTCTGATGTTTTTTCTTTCCTTGGAATTGGAATTATAAAATTGTTACTATTCAAACTATCCATCCTCATCCAAAATATATATATTTGAATAAATGTGTCCATGCAAATATAATGGTTTTATAATGGGTTTATCTTGAATAGTGAATTAAACCTTAGGTAAGGAGAATATGAATGAATAGCATCACTAAATAGAATAATTTCCTTAGGTTGAAACAAGTAAGATTAATAATAATCTTCAAGTGTATATCTTTACACCCCCTTTCTTAAAAAAAACTCGTGATAATTTTTATTTTCCTGCTCCATAATATGGCCAAAATGTGCCAACACTATGGAATTTGACCAGATCGCTTAGTGAACACTAGTGATTCATATGCTTGGGCATAAGGACTGCTCACTACTCATAATATGTTTACATGTGGATGTCTTCTCCAAATAGGAGATTTCTACTATTTCTGCAAGATGTCTTCTCTCATTCTTTTGCACCTTGGCCAAGATGTCTTTTACTTCCAGGAGATGTATTCTGAACTTTTGCAATTTGCTTGTTAAGGCTTCCTTTCATTGATTTGGCTCATCCTTGATCTTGGGAACTTCTTCATTTTATTGTATTATTCATCTTTGACCTTGCTCCCACATAGGTCCTTATTGTCTTGACTTTGATGTCTTGTTGTAGATGTCATTTCTTGGGCTCTCCTTGTGGTCTCCATGTTCTTAGCCTAAAAACACAACCACAAAAACATCCTTGTTCTTCATTTTCTTTAAGCTTTTGACATACCAAAAGGTCAACATAGTATGGATGCCATTCTTGATATTTTGGCTTATGCTAAGATTTTTTCCTAGATTAACTTGAAAAGTGATTACCAACAAATTAAAATTATACTTATGAATGAGTGAAAGACAATCTTTAAAATACTAGATGATTTGTATAAATTGTCAATGATGCCTTTTGGGCTAACTAATTCTCCAACCAAATTTATGATGCTTATGTTTGATGTGTTGAGAGATATTATCAAAAAATATTGCATAGTTTTCTTCAATGATATTTTGGTTTACATCTCTAATGAATATCATCATATGCAACACTTGAGGGTGTTGTGCTTAAATTTGCATGAGGTTCAATTCGTTATTAATGCCAAGAAATATTATTTCATGAGGAGGAAAATTGGGTATTTTGTTTATGTTGTCTTCAAGAATCAGGTCAAGATGAAAGCCAGCAAGATCAAGATAATCAAGAAATGACCTCAACTTCAAGATGTGAGAGAGTTGAGATCTTTTCTTATCTTGAATGGTTTCTATAGGAGATTTATTAGAAATTATAATTCTATTGCATGGTCTATATTATCTTATTTTAACAAGATTTTAACTTTTGTGTGGGATGATGAAAAAATCATTCCAATCTTTGAAAGAAAATATTTTTAGCACTTTAGTCTTAGTAATTTTAACCTTTTCCAAGCTTTTTGAAGTGGATGTAAATGCAAGTGAACTTGCTATTGGTGGTGTACTTTTACAAGAGTGTAAGACCATTGTCATTTTTCTGAAAAATTAAATGAGTTTAGGCAATGTATATGAGAAGGAGTTATATGCTATATATTAAGCAATAAAGCATTGGAATCCAAATTTAGTTTCCTTATCAATCAAAGAACAGTTAAGTTTTAGTCCTCTCTAAAGAAATTAAGGGCTAAAAATATGAAATGGATTTAGCAACTTCAAGAATTTCATTTTTTTGAAAGCAAAGGTGTAAAAAATCTAATGTTTTGATGGATGCATTGTCAAGAATCCATGATACTAAATCTTATATTGAGGTTAATTTTTTTGATTCTTTTACCAAATTGTATTATAATGATACTAATTTTAGTAATGAATGGAAAGATTTGAGTTCTTCATTATTGGGAAGGCCTAATAAGTGGAAGGATTTCGATACCTAGCATGATATTATTTTTAAGAATGGTAAAATTTATATCCCAAAGAATGATTTTAGATTAAATATTTTGAAAGAAAAGCATCATAGTCATATGCTTGGACATATGGGTAAGACAAAGACATTGGAATTGGTAATCAAGAATTATTTTTAGCATGGTATGTACAAAGATTTTATTAAATTTGTTAAGGAATGCTATTTTTGTTAAAAGCTCAAAGGTGAAAAAGGTGTTGATGAACACTATATTCCATTTTCAATCCCAAATGCTTCTTAGGAAAGTGCTTCTTTAGACTTTACATGTGACATTCCAAGAAAAATATCTTATCATGATTCTATCCTTGGTATGGTAAAGGTGTCTCATTTTATTCCATGTAGAAGAAGTAGTGATGCTTCTCATATTACTCATCTATTCTTTTAGCATATTGTAAAATTGCATGATATTCCCTTGAATATTGTTAGTGATAGAGATGTTAAGTTTACAAGTCATTTTTAGATATATCTTTAGAAATTATTAGAAATAAAGTTATCATTCTCTACAGCCTATCATTCTCAGACTGATGGGCAAATTGAAGTTTCTAATAGATCTATACTAAAGATTCCTAGATGCTTTTTTCAGAATCAACTTCAAAGATAGAAGAATATGTTGACACATGCTAAATTTTATTACAATAATGCATTTCATATAAGCATTAGTAAGATTTTATTTATTGAAAATTATGATTTTTCACCTAAAATGGTTAATGAATTAAAGAAATTTTATGATCGTGCCTTTTTTAGTACTAATTTTGTTAAGAAAATGAAACAGTTACATCAACAAATCAATGCTCACTTAAACACAAAGACCAAATATATGATATTCAAATCAATGAGGACAAGAGAAAACTTAAATTTCAAGTTAGAGATTTTATGTGGATTATTTGAGCAAAGAAAGATAGAGAAATGTGCATTTCTACAAGCTCAAATGCAAAAGAATTTGTTCATTTAGAATTAGAGCCAAGATCAATCCAATGCATATGAGATTGATTGATCTACTTTTTTTTGGGATATTTTGAATGTTTTATATTTGAGTCAATATCATGTTAATGTCCTTGCATTAAACTTGAAGAATAGCCTTAAAGTTTTCAAGGATGAAATTGAAGGTAAAAATCCATTAAAGTCATCAAGGAAGTCAATTTTATTGTAATCAAGAGAGATAAGGAGCATAAGAGGAAAGAAGATGCATGAATAATTGATGCATTGGAGTGATGAAAGGCCTGATACTATAATATGGGTTTATAAGAATGATTTGGATTTCATGAAACTTAATGTCATATCAAGTATATTGCTCAAATGACCCTAAGGATGAGGAAGATGAGGATATTAATCCATCTTCTTAAGGAAATTATCACCCTCAACATGTCCTAGGGATCATAGGAGTTGTATTCATATGTTTTGGATTTGTTTAAAATCAATCATGTTTGGATAGGCAATTGTGGGCTAATTGTAGGTAGCTACAAGTCGTACTCTATTATAGTTTATGAAAAATATTAAAATTTGTAAATTCTATGTTTGGGAGTAAGTTGTGAATCCTACAAGTTACAATGATCTACAGTCATTTACAATCTAAGAAAAATACATTTTTTGAAAAGGATGAAAATTTTAAATGTAAGACCAATGGTCAAGGAAGATAAAGGATCATTTCTAAGGCTATAAAAAAGATGTAAGGGACCCAAAGAAGTATGCCACACATTAATAAGCATATTGTAAGCTTAAGGAATTGAGTGAAAGATCTTGAGCATTGAGCTTGAGTAATCATCCTCTTGATGGTTTTCCTTGTATTGCAAGAGTAAAGTGAGGGTTTTATTGATTGATTATCTATACCTAGGAGTATGCTACTTTCATTATACAATATATTTTATTTCTTTTGTGCAAAAATTAATTTTACTTTACAATTTTTGTTTAATTGTTTCTTGTTTAAGATATTTATTTTAAGAGAGCTTGAATTGTACAATCCAAAGAAACTCCTTACTACTAAATGATCTCATACTAATTGATTTATGATATTACTTTGAAAAGAAATTATTTTTGATTGAAGAAAAGTAAATGCTTAATACAGTAATTCTTTTTTTCTATTGTAAATAATAAATCTCTCTTTTAACTAATAATTATCTTAAGAGGTACAATTACTTCTTCTTCTTCTTCTTTTATAGGGGCCTGGGGATTAGGGGGATGGAGATAGGGGTGTTAAAAATAATATTAATAATAAAAAAAATTCAAAGTACATCATATGGCTACCACTAAATACAAGCACTTTTTAATTTTAGGGGAGTGGGTGTTGGAATTTTAAATGTTTTTCAATAATATTCATCCTCAAGATATATAGTTAAATTATAACTTTATAATCTATGGTGACTTCCTTTTAATGAAGGATATAAGGCTACTAATTAATCTAGATTGTGTACGCAAGAGCAAGTTTGGTATCACTATGGTTTCTTATCAACATATGCATGATAGATGGATTACATACAAGGAGACTTTTAACCCTTGTGATTTGGATAAAAAGAAAAAAAGAATTTTGAAAAATTATTTAAAGTTGATAATAGTTTGCATTATGCTTTTTCAAATATTATTAGGAAGGATGATAGTTGCATATGAGATTATCATAAAGAATAATTTTATTCATAATAGATTCAATAAGGATAGAAATATGTAACTATCATGATATTTTTGAATGAAGATAATGATATATTTGGATAGCTCCTACCTATCAAAAAATTTATACTTTTTTATAGTCTCTTATTCATCAATGTTTTCCTATTAACACTCATCTTAAACATATGAAAATTATTTCTTCTTAATGTCCTTTCTACGGAAGTGAAGAAATGTCTTGTTGCATAGCATGATTAGAAATAGACATCTAGAATTTATAACAAATTTGAACCAAGCATCAATGAAAACATTCTTGGTGATCAACCTAATTTATCTACTTCCTTTTTTTGCATTTGAAAGTATCTTCAACTACTTATTCTTTACTGTATTTGGAAGATTGAGTGTACAATTATTTTTTAGCAACAAGACTATTACCTCTCCTCAAGAGTTGAATATTAGATTATTAATGATGTCACTTTCCAACTACAACTTTAAGCAAAATAACTCCTAGTGAAAGCTGAAAAATGAATTTTTTTTCTTTTTATAGAATTAATTTCTTGCTATTTATTAATTAGTTCTAACTGATATGTTCTTTTATCTTTAGAGAGACATTTCTCTATTCTTTACAAGAAAACATTTAGTAAGAAGTGAAAAGCCATGAGAGTGCTTTTGAATAAGGGTAAGATCTGATCCTTTTCTTATCCTAAAGGGGAATTTTTAAGGATTGATTATAAGAATAAAAACATGAAAAAGCATTCCCAAAATCATTGGATTTTTTCTTTATTGATTTAATGTACTCAAATTTTTTTAAATATTATTATTTATTTTTCTGAATTCTAACACCCTCTAAACTTTATAATCCAACATTGCCTATGATGAAACATCAATTGATTGCATTGACACAACTGCTTCAATGTAGTTGCCTCGATGCAATCCCTTCAAGGTAGTTGCTTCAATGTAATCACTTCGAGGCAACTACCTCAACGTAGCCACTTCAACGCAACCACTTCAAAGTAGTTGTGTCAATGCATGCAATGATGCGTTGATGTGGCCCCATCAACGTCATGTCTATTTTTTCCTTTAAATACATAGTTTTATTTCATAATCTTAGAGAACAGTCAATGAGTGTTGGTAGTGTGGATCTGAGTCAATTGTATAGTATCTTATTTGAGTGGTAATGTACCTAAACACATTCCACGAACAACAATACGATTGTGATTGATTCTTATTCATTGCAACACTTTGACTTAGATTAAATTTACTTTTAATGTAATTTATATTCCATGTACTTAGTTAATATTTGCACATCCATGCTGATGAGACGTGATTCGCACAGGCCACGATATCGCGTACGTGATATCGCAGCCGACGCGATATCGCATCCCCCGCGATATCGCATACGCGATATCGTGTCTTCCCCTACGATATCGCATACGCGATATCGCAGTCCATCGCCATATCTATAAATAATACATGGCTCTCCCTTGTTCGGAATCCTAGTTTTAGAGTAGCGAAGCTCGGGCATTTTGATCCCTCCAGAGTTAGATTTTTTCCCGTGTCTGCCCGCAGTGTGGTGAATGTAATTGTACGGTGTCTTTATTCGAGTGTGTTGTACTTGGACACGCACATGACCGGCAATAAAGATCAAGATTACTTCATCATTGTAGCATTCACTTAGTTTATTTATTTATTTAATGTTATTTATTTCTTTCATAGCGTGGTGTGAGTACGACTTGGCTATGAGCGCCCACGGGTGTGTACTGCTAGTCAAGGAATCAGTTACTCATCACGATTAGTCTCTCATCCTTAAACTCCTAGAAGTGGAATGAGTACGACTTGATTACAAGCATTTAAGTGTGACTGCTTGGTAGCCCAGTGGTGTAGCTAGGATCTACGCTTGGTAACCCAGTGGTGTATTTCGGATCTACGCTTGGTAATCCCAGTGGCGTACCTAGGCCTACGATTGGTAGTCCCAATGGTAGTCGTGCACGAAGTCCAAGATGTGTACGGTTGATCAAGGAATC
>MNCI01035510.1:0-11751 GCA_015680685.1 Gnetum montanum
TACCAGCATCGGCCCAAAATATCTCCAGACACCTATCTTGATATGACTTTGTGTCTTTGTTGCCGCATTCACCGAACTGGTATGCGATACCGAATGCATCGGCGTTGGACATGGCTACTGTTTTGGAAGGTAGGTTGCAGGAGCAGTGAACAACATACCACCTAAAAATTTGAAATAAGTACTTTGGAAGAAGAACCCTGTTTGGCAAGGAAGTAAGCACAAATTCTTGGAAGTTACAGGGAGGAGCTAAAAACGCGCTTGTCGTTGGATCTAACTTCTTTGCAACCTTTGTTTTCTGCCCTTTTTTTTCTACCCATGGATTTTTGTAGTGTACTCACAGCCAGACCTTTACGTGGAATCATTTTTGCAAATGCGCACAGGTTCAGATTTGAGGGTTTCGGCATCAGAAACCCTGAAGATCAGTGCATCAGTGGGGGACTCGCTCTAGACTCAGCAGTACCAGATCACAGCCGTGGCCAGGCAGAGAATAATTTTTTTTACATGTGGCAGGCATCGACAGGGTCCTCTAATTGTCACAGTCGCATGTTGTGTTGGTGTCGCTGTTCATCCGCCCGCCGCTCGTTTCTCTCCCGCCACTGTTCCTCCACCCGCCCTGCTACAGGCGCTGGCATTGACTCTGCTCATCTCGGCACATTAGCTCGCACTCAGAACAGCGCTCAGACAGGCGCGCAGATAAACGGCAATGGCCTGTTTATCTCCAGCAACAGCGCTCGTGATGGCAACTGTAGTGGCGTTGATGGCAACAGCAACGGCGCTCAAGGAAAACGGATGGTCTTCAGCGTAGGTTCTCTCCAGCAGCAACAAGGATTTCAAGGCACAAATCCAGGTTTTCTGGGTTCTGCTTGTGTTGCCAGCAACTGCGTGAGTGAGAGTTTTGGCATTTTTCGTAACCATTCTCAATGGTTGTGCCAAAATCGCATTGAAATATTTTCTAGAATGGTATTCCAACGTTTCCACTAAAATCTATTTGACAACTGGCAGTGGATTTTTGCTAATATTTGGAATATCCACAAGCTAGTTTTTGCCCCAAAATTACACCCATAACAATCTCATTCAAACTTTGATTTAAAATCACACCACAAAGTCTTAACAACCGGGCAATTGAACTTTGATATGCCAACAACCTTTGAATATATAAGGTTAGAAGCATGACTTGACTTTTATAAGTTATTGAAAATGAAGTAAGAGGCTTACCAAAATTAAACCCATGAGTTTAGTTTTCAAATCAGGAGTCTTACTGTTCCATGGAATGGCCAAATGTGCCAAGACTATGATGAAAGATATAAGGAAAGAAAGAACTTAGTTAGTATAAACACAATCTTGTGAGACTCTCTTAAATTCTAATATTACTTGTATATTACAAATGATTATGTGGTGCTACAATTATATCACCCTTAATCTCCCAAAAATATATTTAGAGAGATAAGCATGAACGTAGAAAATCATGGGGATGATTCTTATTTAAGGATCTTTTTAATATGGGATGAACTAAGCATGGGATTAGATAGGAATTATATTAATAGGATCTAATTTTATTTAATATAGATTTATGAATGAGATCTATCTAATTATTTTTTAGAACATCTAGTCATCATATTCTTTGATCCCTAGGAGATAACTGATGGACCAAAGAAAAAACAAAAACCAAAAGTTGATTTACAATCTTCAAGGTCACCTCCCTAGTATGCATCAATGTATCCCCCTATATTTTTGTATATAGTTATTTGGAATTGAAGATTGGTGAAGCTTTCTTGTATGAAAAATACATGCAGATATAATGCTTTATGGAGCTTGTAAACATCATTTATTTTTTCTTTGTTAATGGAACCTAGTGGTTGCTCTACATAAACTTCTTCATTAAGAAATCCATTGAGAAATGCGGAGGACACATCCAATTGATAAATCACAAAGCTAGCATATGTAGTAATAGCAGGAAACATTCTCATAGATTCCATCCATCAAATAGGAGCACAACTATCATCAAAATCTCTACCTTGCTATTGGAGATATCCAAATGGACAAGGAATAAGGCTCCAAATGTTGTTTCTATGAATTTGTTATATCTCTCTTTCCATGGCATCAATCCAATAGTTATCTAGCATAGCTTTGATGATTGTGGATGGTTCCATCAAACTATCAGTGCTCCCACCATTAGTGTAAGTAGTGCAAAAAATTCATCATCCATGGTAGTGAAGAAAGCACTTGTAATAGGTTCCACGTCCTACATTGGTTGAGCATTTTCCTCTCAAAAAAGACTTTGGTCATGGTGAAATTTGTATTCAACATGTTAGAGGCTAGATGATATTTAAGCCAATTTAAAAGAGGATGGAACCTATGGTATAGTGGAGGTGGATGACATTGTTGATGAATAAATCATCCTAGAGGAAATGACATGTGATGAATGATCACTTGCAAGATTTATATCCCAACGTGAAGTAGTGTGGAAATAGATGCAAATGGGGTTAATCCCATAAAATGAGGAAAAAGATGGCTAGTAGCTACAAAATCTATCTCCCAATTCTAGCATTAATGTAGATGTTAAAAATATTGTGGCAAGGCACATGGGACCCCCATATTTAGAGTTGTCGGATAACTGGTGTACTATTTTCAGTGTGTCCAATGAACATGCGGGAACATTTGGCCACTACGATGATAGAATTTAGTTGTATTCATGGCACCTAGTATAACAATTAAAAACTTTGGTCATTGGAATCATAGAGGGAACAAAAGATGCATAGCCTTAACCTCGCCTCTATGCAAGGACCTTGTTAGAAATGGAGGCAAAGCATCCTAAACAGTCTTGTCGATCAAATAAGGACTTTGCTGGTTGTAGCCAGGGTAGTGGGTACAACTAGGGTGTGGCATGCTTAGCCAAAATGCAAATGCAAACAATACATAGTACAACATGAAAACATGTGTAAAGGTGCAGAAAGATGTAAAAAAATCCAAGAAAATGCTAGAAACAGAAGAGAGAAATGGAACACCATCCCAAATGGGAGTGTAATTAACTCCAAAAAGGTCTCAGAAGGTACATAGTGTACAATAGGCATAGTGGAAGTGTAGTCATAGTCTCAGTGGTGTCAGGCCATGAACTTTGGTGCTCACTGTGATAAACCATGCCTACCAAGTTGGTCATTGTAGTGTGCTATGTGGTGTTCTGCAGGGTTGTAATGAGGCTACAATGGAATTTGATGTGCAACTCCACCTCTCTACTAGTGTGGTGTGCTCTGGGTCTTGTTCATCCATGGGGCTAAGTACCTAGATGCCAAAATGCCAAATTCCAAGTGCTTAAAAATACTCACGTCCAAGGAATGCCAACAGTTAAAATGTTGCAGTTCCAGGGGTATTTATAGTACTAGGGTTAGCACAAAACATGGATTGGATGCCATGTGGTAGTGTGGTAGGTGGGACTATGAAAAAATTTACAAACTTTTCTAGGTCCAGAGGTGACCAAAAAATTTTCTAACTCTGGTTTCTACACTTTGGACCATAGGTACAATTTGGGACAAACGAGGATTATAGGAGAAATTAAAATTGTTGATCCTACTTGTTAGAGAAGTATTGGAGCTAAGATGAAGGTTGATGCTAAGCTTTGGAGGCTTTTGGAGGCTTCTCTATAGTGTTAAGCTGGCTACACTCTAGAGTGTAACACAACACTTAGAAAAATTTGTAGTTTAATGCTAAAGTTCAAAATTGGTGGTGTTTCAATGGCCCCTCTTTGTTGACATCTAGAGGAGTGGGTTAAGAGATGTCAACAAAGAATTGCAAAACACAATATTAGATGTGGCACCAACATTACTCATCAATACCTAATTGGGTGTCCTTTCACCATGCACAAGAGTGCTATGGATAAGGGTATGCTAGGGAAAACTATGTAGGTAATGTGCTAGGGAGATGAAATGCAAGCAAAGGAAATAAAATTAAAACAGTGTATCCTGATGCAAGATGCAATGTTAACATGGCTAATGTTGACCATGGCATGAAGTGGCTTTTCCCTAAAGTGTTCACCTCTCATTGAAGTGCTCATGAGAGAGCCAAAGTTGATCCAAGGCTAGGTCGATTACAAAATTGTAGTGTTGTTAATTTTCTTAGGCATGTGTTTTTTTCCATTCTTCTTTTCTTTATTTATTTATTTTTCTTTTCTCTTTTTTTCATTTTTTTTTTCTTTTTGAAATGCTTTATTGCAAAGTGAACCTTCGTTGAGTTTGACTTACTACTAAATGCTAGTTGCAAGTTGGCCATCGAGTAGATGGGCTCTTTTTTAATGTGATCATGTCACATCTATAGGATAGGTATTTCCTCCTAGGGATGAGTTACGTTACATCTACTTGAGCTTTGACCAACCAACATAGGCTCCCCATGGGATGAGTTGCATTACGTCTACCATAGGTTTTACGATTGCCATGAAAAGAATGTCATATGTGTCACAGTGTGAATGCATCAGAGGTATGTGCAATCATGAGTATGTGGGGGATGATAGGATATTGGGATGAAGGAGTGGATATGTGTAGGCTATAACAAGGTGAGGGGGATGTGCACTCTTGAGTGGCTTAACTAGTCCAATCATGTACATCGAAGCAATGTCACAACTTGCTACTGTGATGAGATACGTCTCTACGCGATGATCTCCAGGGCTTCATCCTACAAACACAACTCTAAGAAGACAAGAAACCATAAAACATGAGATGAAAATGTAAATGCTAGATGTGAAGATAATGTAAGTGCTATTGTGAAGATGCTACAAATGTGTCAAATGTTGTGCCAGTTCCATGCGCTCAAGAAGCTAGTGAAAGTGCCAGTGCGATGATGTTGCGAGTTCCCCAAAGGCCACACCGATGGCAGGTGCTCCAAAAGATTAGTAGAATGGTGGGAGGTGATGATGCTGTAAGTGCTGCAAGGGTTTTAGTAATGGTAGGTGCTCCAATAGATCAACAACATGCCAGTTTAAATTATTGGTAGGCCATGAACCCAGTTTAAGGTCCTAGAAGATCGTGATGTACTAGTTTATAGTCCTAGCAGACTACTAGGTGTCAATTTAACATTGTAGAAAATGGTGGATGTTGTGCTAGTTTAATGTCATGACCCAAGGATGATCTATGCCTGTTTAGAGTCATAACAGACTATCTATGCTAGTTTTCTCCATTATGGTGAATCAGTACTTATCTTGCTTATGTGAGGTGTGATGCTACATGCATAGTCATGTTGTGTGCCTGCAAGATCCTACAAAAATCAACTAGAAAAATAACATTAAGTGGAACCTATCATAAATAGAGTTAAAATGCATGAATGTAAGAAAAGCAATGCAAAAAGAGATAATTTTAGGCCATTCTGGGTCATGGGCTAGTTTAAGGCCTTTTCAAGCCATGTGTTTTTGTAGTTTTATGTTTTTATTTTTATTTTTATGTATTTTTGATGTTTTTCAAATGCAATGCATAAGCTAAGTCAATGGATGTGTAAACAAAGTAGAAATTCATAAACAAAGCAAAGTAGTGTGTAAACTAGGTAAGCAGGTGAAATGCAAATGCATGAACAAATGCAATGCAAGCAAAAACCAAAAATGCATGGCCCGTGAAGGTAAGGGGTAAGCTAGCACTTAGAACATTTTTGGCCAAGGGAAAGTCTTGGTCATATATTTACTTCCTAACTAGGTGTGGATTAGGGGGCATTCAAGGCTTAGGATCCTCTGGGAGGCTATTGGCTTCAACCACTTGTTCAAGTGTGTTAGCGTTAGGCATTTCATTGGTTGTTGCAAGTTCATCACCAAGAAACTCCACCTTCGACACTTGCACCATGTCTATGTTGTGGATAGCTAGAGGGGGGACATTGTCACCATGGATGATAACTTGACCACCTTCATATGGAAGGTGGAATTCTTGGTGGATGGGAGAGAAGATTGCCCATAGTTGGACTAGCCAAGGCCTACCCAAGATCAGGTTGAAGCCTAGCATCTCCTCTATGACAATGAAATCTACACTAGTGGGGAATTTCTCTCTTGCCACAAAAGCTAAGTTGATTGTACCCCTGATGGTAACAGATAATCCATTGAAGGATTTTAGACACATGGTTTTGGTTGACCTGATTTTGTTTGCCAAGCCTAGATTGTCAATGACAGAGTACAAAACTACATTTGTTGCTGCACCATCATCAACATTCACTATGCGAATCATGCACTACCCAACATGTACGCTAATGGATAGTGGAGCTATGGTGACCTCCCCTCATTCATAGGTTGACCTTAACTGCATCATCACGAAATGTTAGGGATGTTGAACCTGATTCTTTTGGTGCAAGGAGCAACATTGCTACATGGATGGATGCCTCATTTATAGGGATGTCCTTTGTAATAGGAATGGAGGCCAACATTCAGGCCAATGCTTGGCGGTGAGTAGATGAGGTCATGACCAGGCCATACAAGCTCAACATTGTGTTCTTTTGGTTGAGCGTTTGTTTCACCTAGGTTAGTACAACTATAAAGTTCTTGCCATTAGTCGTTGTGTTGGCCTTGACTTCCTCCATAGCTTGGGAGAAGCATCTCTCATGGAGGGAACTTGGGCTTGGATTACTTGGCTTGCTTGGGGGTAGGGGCCCTAGCATTCAGCTATTTCTTGCTAGTTATGGCCTTTGCTTCGGCCATGGAGATTTCAAGGTGCTCATTCGTCCTCTTGCATTACCATTTGGTAGGCCTACCTAGGTTGCCAGTGGGGTTGACCCTTGAAGGAAGAGAGGTTGAGATGTTGCCCACTATTAGGCTTTAGGTAGGTGAAGGGCCATCATGTTGTGGCATCCTTATGACAAATGGTGATTTAGGAGTTTTTGCGAGGTCAACTTGTTGTGGCACCTTGATGATGAAAGGTTGCTTAGTGATTGGTGTTGCTACATCTTGCTAGTTTAATGTCTTAGAGGATGGTTGGTTTGGTTACTAGTTTAATGTCTTAGAGGATGGTTGGTTTGGTTGCTAGTTTAATGTATTAGTAGATGATTGCTATGGGACCTTGACACAAAGGATGTTGTGGGTGCCTAAGGTGGCACTTTAATAACAAAGGAGGACCTCTTACTTATAGAGGCTAAGGGGATCCTTGCCTTATTGGAAGGCATGTGGATCACAAAATGATTTTATGCAAGTTTAGACTTACCTCCTATGCTGATGGAGTTTATGACAAAGATGGCATTGTCTATGTTGGATTGGCTCGCTACGTTGAGCACCAACTGGTCCCATTCTATCATTCTTGGTAGGTTGCCCTACAAAGCATGATAGTTATTTGTACTATGACCAGACAGCTAGTGGTAATGACAGTATTGGTCTAGCTTGAAGTGTTGAGGGACTATGGGCTCATTTGGTATTGTTGAGGTAGGGTTCCTTAGTAGTTCCCAGTACCTATCATGTTTTTGGTAGGCAATCTCTAATATGTGTTTGTATTGGATTGCTTTCAAGAGTTGCTCTAGTAGTTTAGATGGTTCCATTCATAGTGGTGTATACTTTGAGCAATCCTTGCACTAAAAGTTAGCCCTTCAAGTGGCCCCTACTAATGTAGGCAAGTTGGTGCTAGAGTTGGTAGCTTTTTCAGCTAGGGTCTTGGGCTGCTTGACCATCAAGCCCTAGTTGCTTACTTTTGTGCTTGTTGCCACTATTATCACTATTATGTTTTTCTTGCATGNTCAAGTCATTGATTGCACTCTTGAAAATGGCTAATAGGTGAGTCTTTACTAGCAACTCATGGATTTCTTACAAGGTGACACTCCATCATTGGATGAATTTGACCATGAGCCCTAGGGACCCCTACTTGATCTACATGAGCTAGTTAAGAGTTGCTTCAAGTTTCAGGTTGTACCTAAAGCATGTTACGAACTAGCTTAGGAGGTCCTCTAGGAAGGAGATTGAGGCCTTGGATAGCACATGGTACCAATCTAAGGCCTTGTGAGTGAGTAACATGGGGAACATGTGCATGATGACATGTGGCCAAGTTTGAAGGAGTAGGCACTCAGATCGAAATGTGACCAAGTGTGTGTTAGGGTCTCCTTTACCAGTGTACTTGATGAGTTGAGGTAACTGGACCCCAGTTGAGAGAGTTAGAGGTGGTACTATAGGCCTTATGGGGTCATCTTGGTAGAATTACACCACCTTGATGGTTTTAGAGAAGGTAGCTTTAAGTTGGTTGATCTCCTCCATCAAACTTTGGATTAGTTGGAATGCTTGATTCAAGCTTGGGGATGTGCTTACTGATTGCATTGGATATGCTTGTGTTGGTTGCATAGCATAGGATTAGATTGTTGATTGTAGAGTTTTCTAGTTTAACTTCATAGTGAATGGTCGTTGCCAATTTAACACCATAGCAGATGGGTTTAGTTGATGCATCGGCTGAGTGATGGACATGGTGATCGAGGTAGGCCACAGATGGGTGGGTTGGATGGATGTTGTGGACACTAATGAGAAAATTAGGATGTAGGATGGCTAAGTCATCTGGTCCTAGGAGCTGGCCACTACATGAGCATAGGGTTGAAAAAATGTAGCAGTTGCTTGTGATGAAGGCTAAACTGACATGGTCACCATCTCAGAGAGGATAGGTGAATTGAACCAAAGAGGGACTATCCTAGGGAGTGGTTGTTGGAAGACAGTGTAGAGGAGGCTCTCATGTTCAAAGTAGGTCTTGAACTCATCTTCTTTCTCCTATGAGGCTTCCTTGTAGGTTTTCCTTGCATCATGCTTGTTTTCATGGATGAGTTGGGACAACAATTAGTGGTAGGACTCCATGAGTGGGATTATGTTGAACAAGGAGGGGTTATACTCCCATCCATCTTGGTGGACTCATTTGGAATCTTCTTTTGCCTTTAGGTCAAGGCAATTCACTAGTAATCCTACTTGGATTTTGGCATAAACAAAATTGTATTATTCATGGCTTAGTGTGGCACACTTTGGGTGGATCATGTTGTCAAATGTGTTAGACACCAACATGGAAGGTTGATCTGGATTCATGTTCACATATCAGGTTGTGAGTGTTGTTGTTTATAGAAAATAGCTAACTCTGAAAACTACAAAAAAATGACTAAGTCTACCAATAGTAGAAAATGGCTAAAAATGTAGAAAAACAACTAAGTGTAAAAATGCAAAAAATTGGCTAAGTATGGAAACTACAAAAAATTGGACCAAGTATGAGAATGTAGAAAAAATGCTAAGTATAAAAATGTAAGGTATGAAAATGTAGAAAAAAATGCTAAGTATGAAAGCTACTAAACATGGCTAACTCTAGTGCTATGCTCGCTATGTTGGAGCTTGCTACACTCTAAGAACTTGTTACACTTTCTAGAGCATCCAAAGCTTTGGTTAAGTGTGAATCAAAAAATTTAAAAGGAAATGGTAAGGCCCTCCTTCTAGTGCCAACAATTGTAAAGACCAAAAACGTTAATGGCTGGAATCACCAAGGGATCAATGGATGCACAACCTTAACCCCACCTCCGTGTAAGGGTGTTGTTTGAAATAGAGGTAGAGCACCTTAAATAGTCTTGTTGATCGAATAATGACTTTGTCGGTTGCAACTGAGATAGTGGGTACAACTGGGGGGTCACATGGTTAGCCAAAATGCAAATGCAAACAATACATAGTACAACATGACAATGCATGAAAAAGTGCAGAAAGATGCAAAAAATGCAAGAAAATGCTAGAAATTAAAAACCATCCCAAATGGGAATGTAATTAACTCCAAAAAGGTCGTAGAAGGTACACAATGTACAACAAGCGTAGTGATGAATCATGCCTATCAGGTTGGTTGTTGTAGTGTACTAGGCATTATTCTGCAGGGCTACAATGAGGTTGTAGTGGATCATGATGTGCAATGTTTCCTCTCTACTGGTATGGTGTGCTCTAGGTCTCATTCTCCCACAAGGCTACATGCCAAGATGCCAAAATGCCAAATGCCAAGTGCTTAAAAATACTCATTTCCAATGAATGCCAACCACTTTGGAATGCCAATAGTTAAAATGTTGGGGGTCCAGGGTATTTATAGTGCTAAGGTTAGCACAAAACATGGATTGGGTGCCACATGGATGTGTGGTAGGTGGGACTATGAGAAAAATTTAGAAACTTTTCTAGGTCCAGAGGTGACCAGAAAATTTTCCAACTCTAGTTGATATGCTCTAGAGAATAGGTATAATTTGGGACAAATGGGAATTGGAGGAGAAATTCAAATTGCTAATCTTACTTACTGGAGAAGTGCTAGAGTTGAGGTGAAGGTTGATGCTGAGCTCTAGAGGCTTTTCAAGGCTTCTCTATAATGTCAAGCTAGCTACGCTCAAAACTTAGAAAAATTTGCAGTTACAATGTTGAAGTCCAAAATTGGTGGTGTTTCACCTAGCTTACAAGAATCATAGTTGTAGAACAACACATTTTCTTTGTTGCTCATTTACACATAGCTGGAGTTGGTAGTAGCAGGAATGCCTCCTCCTCCATTGTTGCTATCATTGTTCCACATACTACGTACTCAAAATTACAATCCATTGGAGGCATGCAACACCCTAATTGGTTAATAGGGAGGTTGTTGAACTACTCGAAGGAGAGCATATTGGTTCATTGTTGGTTGAGGGTTGGAAACATGTAGGAGTCATGAATGCTACAATCACCTTATAATGACATTGCTGATAGAAAGAGTTCTTGAAAAGTGAAGAAGATCATCTATTATGAAATTGATTGAATGGTAGGTTTCCATCCCAATCACATGAGCAGATATTGTTGCTACCTTATGTGGCTACTGTTATTGAATTGTGTTGTACTAGGAAGCCTTGGTAAGACTGCAGATGATGTTACTTTTTTGGCTAGTGATAATGAGGATGAATGCCCATGGTGGAAGTTGGAATGCTATGGCTGGAATATAGATGTGCCATTTATTGCAAAGTGAATATTATTTTTCTATTGTTCAATGAGCTTTTTAGGTTTCACATCAAACCTACATTTTCCTCCACATTGTTTACAAAAATTGGTAGTAAATTCAATAAATTGTACATCATGTGCATCAAGAAGCTTATTTGTTTCATTTTCATAACAATGATATGCCTTTTAATTGTTGGAGTAGCCAATAAAGATACATTGTTTTGCTTTTGAATCTAATTTCTATCTATTTTGTGTAGGAAAATGAACATAGCAAATAGAGCCAAATATTTTTAAATGAGTAATATTTGGTGGATGGCCATACTAGAACTCATAGGCTGTTTTATCTTGAATTGGCCTTGATGGCATCCTATTTAAAAGATAAATTGATATTGCACAAGCTTCTACTCAAAACTTATTGTCCAAGACTAACATTTGACGGAGACATCTTATCATTTCTACCACTGTCCTATTCTTTCTCTTAGCTATGCCATTTTGTTGGGGTGTAAATGATGTGGTAGTTTGTTGAACAATTCCATTTTTTCTTACAAAATTCATCAAATTTATTTGATAAAAATTCACCACCATGATCTATCCAAATTTTCTTAATTGTATTTACACTTTGATTCTCTACTTCCACCTTGAACTTCTTAAAAAATCCCAATGTTTAATATTTTAATTTAAGAAAATATTCCCAAGAAAATCTTGAAAAATCATCCACTATGATTAGCATATATCAACTTTTTCCTAGGCCCAATGTTTGCATCGGACTACATAAATCCATATGAACTAGATCTAATTTTTCCTGAGATCTATGTTCTTTCCTAGGAAAAGATGATGAGTGGCGAGGTACCCCTACACTCAACCATACGAAT
>MNCI01035511.1:0-35670 GCA_015680685.1 Gnetum montanum
CAAGTGTATGAAACTACAATCATTACAATATTTTGGTGTTCAAGACAAAAAAAATTAAACACCAAGATAAAAATTATAAACACAATTCCTCTGATGACGTGAAGATAAGAAAGAAGTTCAAATGGTCACAGACGATAAAGGTTCTTGAGACTCTGAAGGACCTTTTCTTGCGTCAGGCACATATGGTGGTTAACGTAGTTGTGATTATCCTATGACAGCTGCAACATCTAGTAGAAGACTGAAGGTATCCAACAATGTCTTTTTCTTCTCCTCCTTACTCCTGAGATCATTCACGGTCCATGCTGCATCACAAATGTCAGCCTATGTGGGAACATCCGAAGGATAGGGCATTGTTGGGAACAACTTCTTCATGTTGATGAACTAGGTAGTGAAAGTTTCTGTTCAACATTGAATGTCATTATTCCATTTTGCATCTCCTTGTAGTCACTTAGTCTCTAGGCCAAGTTCTAAGTTTTAGACCACTGATCGATGAAGCGTTATTTAAGAACATCGTGTTTTGCATTTGCCACCTTAAGCTTTTGCTTGGTGCCTTTGTGATGCTTAAACTTGGCTTCGTACAACAAGTATGAACTAGTCACTTGTTTATCTAATTCGAACCATGATCATCCAGTAGTCAGCATTGTCATATTTGCATAATAGAGTTTGGCAAGCTTCATGTACTTCATCATCTCCTCGATTTGCAGCTCTCATGTAAATCTCCACCTTGTTGTAGCCATTGAGTCCACTAAAGATAGGCTACCAGACATCTTCTCCTTCCTTGAGCTGTTGGAAAGCCTCATTAACTTTTTCCTTCATCATTTGAATATGTTTTTCATTAATTTCTTTTTGTAGACCAACCTAATCTCTATAGTGATTTTTAACTCTTTCAAATTTGAGAGCCTCATCTTTCCAAGTGCCTACCTCTATTACAAATTTTTGGTGAAGGCCTTGGACTTCCTTCATGGAGAGATTTCTATTTTTGGATTCCAATCTTTTCAGTTCCATCATAACTCTAGCTAGCTGCTCCTATTGTTGATGGATGAAATCTTACATTTTCTACTTTTGCACATTAACATTCTGCAAGCAATGATTATTTGCGGTTAGGGAAAAATTCTCTTGGTGAGTCTGATCCAAGGCCTTGTGGATATTATGCATGGTGGCATTGGCCAATGATTGATCAAAAACTGTCATCTCCTTTATGTCTCCAGCCTTCTCAAGCTTTTCTTGAAGTTGTTGAAAAGCTTCATCATGAGTTAACACAGGGCTAAGAAGTGCAAGATTAGTCAGGTGAGCTCTTAATTCAGCAACCTTTGCAAACAGGCAATGGTTTTGAGTACATGCTATTTTAAATTACCCCTTAATGATAATGCATTTGCCTCTTTCTTCCAACAGCTCCAACTAGGTTACAGTGATTATATCTGGAAGGTCAAATACATCTAGAATTGGTTGCCTACTTCCTACTAGTTAGTTTAGTAACTGTTCATGCTAGGCTACACTTAATTTATCACTAACTATTCCTACAGATGTTTTCACATCTTAGAGTGTAGAAATGTCTAGTACAGATACCAAAGTTGCATTTAATTCCTTGACAATTCTATCAACAACCACCTTTGTTGTTGTCTCCTACCCATGGTGCTACATCACTAAGATAGTTATCTCCTTGTACTCTTTTAGATGCACCAAGAATGTTGTGGCATTCCTAGAGATGTCTAGGAATTGTTTCTATTGTAAGAGAGAGACTATTACCTCTTGGGTGCTAAGATTCAATCTCACAAGCAGCTACATTCTTTGGGCTAAAATGATTAGCCCACCTCCCTCCATTTGGCTAATGGTTCTATCCACTTTGTTGAGGTGACTCATTGCTAGGCAATACATAGATGGATCACCACCACTTGTTTTTGCTCGCTACTCCTGCTCATACAAGAGCTGCTGTCAAATCTTGTGTAATCGTTCAAGGTTAGTAGAGGACTCTAGTGTTGTTTTGTGAATGGGTGGTAGAGGTGGTGGTTTCTGCTCCTATTCCTTGGTTGTGATAGGGATCTTGTTCTTCATCATTTATGCCCAAAAGGTTGATGGAGTATACCAGAGTGTATCATTAGCATAGTGAACAATTCTTGCCCTTTTGCATAAGTTTTTGATGAGGCAGGAAAAGGGCAAGGCCTTCCTTCCACATTCATTTTCTTTACATCACTTCTCTATCTCTAGATAGATCAGCTGTGGAAGGTTCAAAGGGAATTTTTCACTCAGAGTAGCACATGCATGGGTGGAGAAGGTAGTCACCTTACTAGGCCTCACCATTGGATTGAGGTGATAGGTTGCTATCTTGAAATATACACACTCCATCGAGGAGTATGTGCCATACTTCTTACAATCCACTCCATAACATTGTTGGATCCTCTCCTTCTTTGCTTCTGAGTCTGCTTGTGTAGAGATCTTTGCTAGATTTGTTCCAATACTAGGTAACCCTAGGGCCTGCGCACTAGCTTCCACCGAGTAGGACACCTGAATGTCCTCAATCTTCACAATGGCTCTTGCCTGCCTATCGTTCTAAAAGAGATATGTCTCTTCCACATATCACTTCCCATTGATTGGCCACATGGAAGAGTTTTGCAACTATGTCTTGACTTCTAGTGGAGCATGTTCCAAGAATGATCTAAAGTTTAATTCTTGGAGAACTCAATGTTAGATGTAATGAGGCTTAATTTGATCAAGGTAAGCATAACTTAATGTGACCTCAAATCTTGGCACCAGTCCTAGTACCTCATTTTGATGCAATTTTTTTGTTACGGTCACTTCCTTGAGAATTTCTCAAATGGATTCCACTTCAGGCTCCTCCCAAATGGATTCCTTGAGAATTTGTCAAATACATGAGTTTCTATTACCTTCTCTTGGGCTTGCTCTTGCTACTCCCTTCTAGCTCTTGATCATTTGTCCCTAGGTTGAGATGGTCCTCCTTCCTATGGCCATTTTAGTCTAGGTGCCATCTATAATCACAACATTACCAAGGATTAGCACTTATTATGTAACTTTGAAACATTTGGAATACATTATCTCTTGGGGTAGTTACACTTAGCTAAGTTGTGATCATGGCTTGTTTGATTATTTTAATATTATTTTATTATTATCTAATTAGATAGGTTACCAAAGTATGATGCAAGGATTTAACTCTCATAGGTTGATGATATAATATTATGTTATTCATTAAACCAATGGGGGAGTTAGACAAATTCTAAAAATTTTTATGTCAAAAACCTAAGGTTTGTGGCCCCCATGACATAAAGCGTACCTCTAGAAGCTACAGGACTAAAGAACGGAGTGAATTAGACAAAAAATTTAAAAGCTACAAGCTATTGAAGGTTTTGGGCTTTAAAAAATTGCAAAAACTCTGCTTAAGTTTGAATTCCTAAGTGGTGAGTGCTATTTATAGAATTTTTCCCTTGCATTAACTAAGCCTCGTCAATGGGGCCTAGTTGACATGGTTAGCTACGTTGACTAGGCCTACTCAACACAACTATTGACCAAGTCAAAAGTCCAAAAATATAAAGAGTGTTTGAACAAAATTAGAGTCAAATGGAAGTCGAAAAAGCTAATAATACAATGAAATATATGAAAAGGATTTGAGAATTCAAAAAATATGAAGAATGATTAGAGAAATGCCTTAAGGAGCACATAGTTGAACCCAACCAATGGGGAATGCACAATATTTGATTACAAAAAATTTCTAAGGATAAGGGACTTAATTGGTCTAGCCAAGAGCTATGCAAGTGGGTCCTTCCCATAGTAGGTTTATGCCCTTTTTTACCCTTGCATAACCTCAACTAAGGAGTTCATGGATCCCACAGTTGATTAATGGTTATGAAAAGCTAAGGACTACCACTTGAAGAATCTACCTAAGAATTTCAACACATCAAACTAAGACATTAAACAAAAACATGAAAACCAATAGTGAGGTGAGTTATGAAGAGCATTGATGGATGAGATAGAAAATGGAACGGATGTCCCAATCATGATCACATGAAGTCCCTTGTGAATTTCATGGTTAAATGACTCGATAAAGTTAAACCTTAGTCCAAATCAAAATCAACCACTTTCAATAACTTTACATCACCACTCCAAGACCAATCCACCTTATCAAGACACAAGAATGATCTCACAGGCAACCACCATTTCTTCTTTAAGAAGAAAAGAGAAGCAGGAAGTGAGAAAGAACCTTAGTTAGAAGGGACCTTCACGCATGGGTAACATGTCTTTCTAGTCCCATAACTAATGCTTGTGGCCCATTTTATTTTGTCTAAGGGGTATGTTTTGAATTCCCATCATGTTGTTTTTGAATATTTTATGTTTTTATGAATTTTTGGATGGGAACCACACCATGCAAAGACTTATTCAACTTCATGTTATTGGTCAACATGGAATAGTAAGAAATCCATGAAAACACACATGTACTCAAGCAAGTAGAGAGGCACAAAGAGTATCAAATCCCCTTTAAGTCACATCCTTTTCAAACCATTAAATCTTTCCCAATTTTGGAAACTACGAAGGTCACAAGTTCGTTAAAGTTTTATTAATAAAAAAAGGAACCTCATATTTCCAAAACCAGGAAAACCATAGAGTTGATAAATGGGTAAATGACATGGACTCATTGCCTATTCCATAAAAAAGAAACCTGCCTTAGTTATTGGTCATCAAAATTCAAAAATAGAAACTAGACATTAGAAATAAAAAATATTAGGTATCAACCACCATTAGTAACTAGCCACATCATCACTAATTCCTGTTGGCAATAAAGCACTTTTATTAGAAGACAAGAAAAATTCACCCCAAAATAAAGTAAAGTATACAAGAAATTGTAAAAATATTCAAGAAAATAAAATATACTAACGATGTTATAAAATAAATATTTGTAAAAATAACAAAGTGTAAAACAAAAATGGTATAAAAATAAAGAAACTATGAAATAAAAAGGTGTAAAAATAAAAAAGTAGAAAAAACTAAGGAGCCACTTATATAGTTAGTATGGATGGCCATCTCCCCCATGACTAAGGTAAAATGAGGAGATTTGGAAGATTGAGCATGATTGTCCATTCGATAAGATGTCAATTGCACTAGCTTACATGGGCTCATGGAAAGGTTTGACTTTTTGTGTGTTGACTAGTTACTTTTTGTTCTAACTCTCAAGTTTGTAAATTAGCATGGTTCAAGAAGGAAAAGTTTCATGAATGATGTAAGACCCTGTACACAACATCTGGAACTTAGTTTGCTGAGGTACATGTGTGGGGTTCTAGTAGAGAACCTTGTCTTTAGGTTGAAATTTCATGTTTCTTATCCTAAGGTCATGGTGTTGTTTACTGAATGCTTTGTGCCCTTTGTTAAAGGATAGGACCACCAATCGATTCCCATCTAGCATGTTAAGGTTTACCAATCTCTCTTTTTGTGCTAGGGTCATGTCAAATTCAAGGTTATAAGCTACTGAAAGTGTATGGAGCTTGGATTGAATTGGCAAAGTTGGTAATTTTTTGTACACTAGCTCATAGGGGGAGTAGCTTATAGGAAGTTTCCATGTTGAGTGGTATGCCTAAAAGGCATCATTAAGTTTTGTACTCCAATCTCTCCTATATTTGCTAATTATTCTGGTTAAGATTTTTGTGATCTCCCTATTGGTAACCTCTACTTGACAGTTGGCTTAGGGGTGGTAGGGTGTTGTTAATTTATGCTCAACCCCTAAGCATTGCATGAGCTTGCTAAATGTAGCACCTATAAAATGAGTGCCATTATCAGAAATCAGTGCATGTGGCACTTCAAACCTATTTATAACATTTTTTTGTATAAATCATGCATCAGTGGATGATGTAAAGTTGGTGACAGCTGCTGCTTCTACCCATTTTGTAGAATAGTCCATGACAACTATTATGTATGTCTTTCCATTTAACATGGGTGTGATTGGACCCATGAAGTCCATGCCCCAGATGTCGAAGGGTTCTAGTGGTTGGATCCACTACTGAAGTCCCTCCATTCGAGCAATCATCCCACCATCTTGTTGACAGCATTCACAAGAGTAGATGAATTGGTGGGAATCCTTGAAGATTTTCTACCAATAGTACCCTACCATTAGAATTTTAATGGCTATGTGTCTCCCTGAATAGTGGCCCGACAAGAACCCTCATGACCTTCTTGAAAAACATGCAATTGGTTAGCATCAAGAATACACAACAAACCAGACCATTAGTGCACACGTTGTAAAGGTGTTCATTAATCTTCATGAAGCATTTGGCCTAATGAAGAAACTATTGTTTCTTCTAGTAATCTAACTCTTATGGCATCTCTTAAGTGAGAAGATAAGTGAGGATGCCATCATACCATTTTGGTTCAATAGGCACTTATTCATTTATTGTACCAACAAAAAGGAATTTATGAAGAAATTGATCATAGACTGGGCTCTCATCCTCTTTGTTGTCCAATCATAACTGAGACAAGTGATTAGCAACCACATTTTCAGTCCCCTTTTGATATACCATTGTGAGATAGAACTCCTACAAGATCACCAGCCACGTATGACATGGGACCTCATTGGTTTATTCATTAGGAAGTGAATGGCATTGGGGTCAATGTGCATAAACACCTTATATCCAAGCACATAGTGCCTAAAATTTTCCAAAGCATACACCACAACCATCAACTCTTTCTCCATCATGGTGTAATTGAGCTATGCATCCACAATGCTTTGGCTTGAGTAGTGGATGTAATATGGGTGTTTCTAATTGTCCATATGTGTACGCACAACTCCCAGGGCATAGTTTAATGCATCTATCATGGTGTGAAATAGATAGGACCAATTAGGTGCTTGTAGAATTAGAGTCTCTACAAGCTTCTCCTTAAGCTACTATAATGCCCTTTCACATTCCTTAGTTCATATGAAGAGAGCATCATTCTTTATGAGCTCAACCAATGATTTTGCAATCTTAGAAAAATTCTCTATGAATCATCGATAGTAGCCAATGTGTCCAAGGAATGATCAAACATCTTTAACAGTTTCTAACTAGTGGATTATTCCTTGGATGACCCGAATCTTTTTAGGGTCCACCTTAATCCTTGCTTGAGAAATTTTGTGCCCCAACATAATTCCCTCCTAGACCATGAGATGGCTCTTTTGCCAATTCAGCCAAAGATTAGTCTCCATGTACCTTTTAAGCACTTACTCAAGGTGGTGCAAGGCTTGCTTGAATGTAGCGCAATAGGTGGAGAAGTCATCCATGAAGACTTCCATCCTACTTCCAATTTGCTGTTGAAAAATACTTAGTACAAGGCATTGGAAAGTGGCTACTACGTACAAGCACTTTTGGATTTCAAATTCATCTACATACTATCTACATGCTTTGATTGATGTGCTTTAATAGAGCATAGTTTCTACACATAGTTGCACCTTGTATCATTGTATGCAATGCATGGAACTTACTTCTTCTCAATCATTCTGAATGCATTTTCCTTGGGAATTTCTAGGGAAAGATCTTTGATGTGCATTCATGCATTAATAGTGCTTAACTAAGTCCTTTTCATAATGATTGGGAAGTCTCCCTTGCAATTGTCAACTTTGAGTACCAGGAAATTGGTAGGATCCACTAGTCCCAAAGGAACAGTGCTAAACTGATCTACTAACTCTAAATAGATGTTTCTCTTCTTGAGAGGAGGTAGGTTCCAAGGATTATACATTTCATAAGAAATTAGATTAACTCTATAACCTAAGTCAAGAAGAGCCTTACATGGCTCATTCCCAGAAATCTGCAAATAGATGAGAGGACTTCCAGGATCAGCTCTTTTCTTAGAAAAATTGCTAGCTTTGATCCAATCAGATACATTGTGGGCTAACATAATTATGTGGATCTTGGGAGGTGTTTGATTTAAAGGGCTCTCAAAATAAATGGATGTAAAGGATGGAGATATAGGATGACTAGCCGTATAAGTAGGTGAGGACTTAGTATGGCTATTGGTTCAGAAGAATGATCTTTTACTGAATCTGGGTTTCAAATGACTCGACTGAGGAGCTAGTTGTAAGTTAATGGCCCTAGTAGCATTATGTTGTTGTAGTTGCATAGAAATTTTTTCCTACATGGATGAAGCAAGTGGTAATTGGGTTGAGGATAGAGGAGCATATGTTGAAGGATAAGGAAGGTGATAGGGATATGGGGCTTCCCCTCTAGTAGATGGATGATGAGTGGCGAGGTACCCCTATGCCCAACCATATGAATCACAAAGTGTTCATGCACAACTCAATCGAATTCCATAGACTTTATCGTTTCCAGTGCATTAGATGTTTAGGAAGTGAATCTAGCCTTAAGGTCCATTGTTGTCCTCCTAATTACACTTGTGATGCATGTTTGTATGGTTAAGTGTAACTAAGGCATCTAATTTTTATCATTTTATGTTTTATGTTTTGGGTGCTCAAAATGTAGGTAAAGGAATTTAATTAACTAATCTGAATTAATTAACTAACTATTATAAAACTAATCCTAACATAAGTATCTATTCCCACTTTCTGAACATGTCCTAAACCCACATATCCACTTCTAAGCAACCAAACTTTCTGCTACTGGGCATACCAAGCAATAATGTTTCTAGGATTACCAAGTGAAGATGTGTTACGCTCGAAATGGTCATACTTATGTATTTAATCTATCTAGCTTAATAACCTCATTAATTCAATTGCTAGAAAATAATTGCCAAATAATTGAGAACAATTAACAAATAATTAAAAACATGGAATGCATAAATAGAAGAGTTAATCTATCCAAAGTGTAGCAAGGTTTATTAGAAAGTTTGTCTTTATTATCACACACACTGTCGTGCTCAAGTACAACAATGCTCAAATAAAGACCCATACACTCAATGACTCCTGCTGCAAGCACTCAAGGAAAAAATTCTAACTTTCAATAGAAAAAATGCAAGATCTTCACTACAATTAAAATTTAAACTCCCATAAATGCGGTAGGTAGGAACATATTTATAGGTGATGGACAAAAACTGCGTCAATGAGGCATCATTGACATAGGTCAAAATGTGTTGACGGGGCCTTATGGATGAGGCCTCGTCGATGCAATTAGCTACATCAACAAGGCCTTGTCAATGTAGCCAACCAACGATGACTCATCATAACCCCATGCCTAAATGAAAACTCATCCTCAAGTTCTTTTACAAAATTAGGAAGGTATGGGATTATTGATTAACTTTTCTTTCAACAAAACAAACTTGACTGACTTGACAAAAAATGGAGTGCCCTAGTGCATGGATGAATACATTACAAAAATGGTGGTGTTTAGGACACAAAATTGAACACCATAAGATAAATCTTAAAAAACATTGGATAACACATTCCTTGATGATGTGAAGCTTATTGAAGAAGATCAAATGGTCCCTAGTGGTAGTGGTTCTTGACGCTCCAAGGGACCCTTACCGACTTCATGCACTAGTGGTGTTTAAGGTTGTGGTTGTCCTACTGCTATTGCCACTTTAGGTGGGAGGTGGAAAGCATCCAACGATGCTTTCATTTTTTTCTTCCTTACTCCTGGGATCATGCACCATCCACATAGCTTCCCCAATGTGGGTTGGAATGGGCACATCCCAAGGACATGGTATTGCTAGAAATAACTCCTTGACATTGACAAATCAAGCAATGAACTATTTGCATTCAATGTCAAATGCTTGCACTATGTTCTTCAACTCCTGGTAGTTGTTCATTCATCTAGCTAGGTCCTCGGCGATGGATCGTTAGTCTATGAATCATTGTTTAAGAACTTCGAGTTTAGCATTAGTAATCTCAAGTTTTTTCTTAGTATCTTTGTGGTGTTTGAACTCAGCCTTGTATAGAAAATATGAGCTAGCAACATGTTCTCCAACTTTGACCGTGGTCATCCAACTATCAGCATTACCAGTTTGCATAACAAATATTGGTTAATTACATGTATTCTATCATTTCTTTGATCTCCAACTCCTTCAAGCTGATCTCTATCTTGTTGTAGGCATTAATCCCATCAATGATGGGCTACCACATCTCTCTTCCTTGCTGGAGTTGTTGGAGGGCTTCGTTAACTTTAGCCTTTGCCATCTGGATTTCTTTTTCATTAATTTCTTTTTGCAATCCAACTTGGTCCTTGTAGAAATTTTTCACCCTTTCAAATTTAAGAGCTCCATTCTTTTAAGCAACGATTTCGATGATAGACTTTTGTTGCAAGGTACGCACCTCCTCCATTGATAGATTTCAATTCTCTATAGCCAAATTTCTCAATTCAGTGTTAACTCTAGTAAGCTACTCTTGTTGTTGATGAATGAATTCATGCATTTGATCTCTTTGAGCATCAACATTTTGGAGGCGATGATTTTATGTGGTTAGTGTCTCATTTATTTGGTGCATATGATTTAAGTCATTCTTAATTGAATGTATTTCAGCTTCTACCATGAACGATTTAAGGATGGTCATTGTTGCTTCTTCCTAAACCTTTTGAAGTCATTCTTGAAGCTATTTGATAGCTTCATCTCTTGTCATTGCCAGGTTAAGGACTATTTACTCTGCAAGTTGGGCACAAAGTTTAGCAACCTCTACAGTCAATCGTTGATTTTGCTTATAGGCCATTTCTAGTTGCCCTTCCAAAATGATGCATTTGCCCCTTGCATTCAACAACTCCGACTAGGTTGCAGTGATGTTCTCCGAAAGATCAAAGATATCTAGAGTCAGTTGCCTAGTTTCCACTAGTCATTGCAATAGTTGTTCATGCTGGGTTGTATTCATTTCCCCACTGACCATGCCTGTGGATGTTTGCACATCTTGGAGTGCAAATATATCTAGTATAAATGCCATCGGTGTATTCAGTGCTTCAACTACATGTTCAGCTACTACTTCTACTACTATTTCTTGCCCTTGGTGCTACATCACCAAGACAATTGCCTCGTCACCTTCCTCCAATCTCACCAAGAAAGTGGTGGCATTCCCAAAGATTTCTAGGAATAAATGATGTGTCACTAGTGAGATTGTCACCTCTCGAGCTTTAGGATTCAACCTTGAAGGCAGTTGCATTCTTCGGGCAGAGAAAATGGAACCACCCCTCTCCATCTGGCTAATTTTTCAAGCCATCTCATTAAGGTGACTCATTGCTGATCGATACATAGATGGTTCTACCCCACTCGTTCCTACCTACTGCTCTTGTTCGCTTAAGAGCTACTATTGGATTTGTCACAAATTCTTAAGGACTACATGGGCCTCCTGAGTGGGTTGTGGTGGTAGTAACTCCTCTTCTTAAATGGCTACTGATATTTTTTCTTTCATTATTTTTGCCCATGAGGCCAAGGGAGTATGCTTGACAGTATCGTTGGAATAGCAAACAATACCTGCCTTCTTAGGCATAGAAAGGGTAGGGTCCTCCTCCCATGTTCGTTCTCCTTGAAACATTTCTCAATCTCCAAATAAATTAGTTATGGGAGGTTAATAGGAAATTTCTCACTTAGAGCAATGCATGCATGAGTGGAGAAGGCAGTCACCTTACTTGGTCTCACTATTGCATTGAGGTGATAGGCTGCAATCTTGAAATAAATTTTCTCCACCTATGTAAGCATGACATACACCTTACATTTCATCCCATAGCATTGCTAGGTCCACTCCCTTTTCACCTCAAGATCGCCTTTTGTTGATATTTTCGCCAACTGTGTTCCGATGTCCAGTTCCTATGTGATGGCCTCCACCGTATAGGACACTTGAACATCCTTGATCTTTACAATGGACCCTAGCCTTCGGTTGTTCTAGAAGAGATACATCTCTCCCATGTACCACTCCCCATTGGTCATGATGATTGGCTACATGGGAGAGTTTTGCAATTGTCCTTTGACAACTTCTAGAGCTTTCTCCAAAAATGGCCCATAGTTTATTTTTTGAAGAATTGATCTCTGGAGCTCTTAGGAGTTGATGATGTCAAGATAGGCTTGAGTTAGAGTGACCTCAAGCCTAGGCATAGGTCTAGGCGCTTCTCCTCATTGAGATTGTTCAGTAGGCACTTCTTCTTTTGGAATTTATCAAACAAATTCCACTTCGGGTTTCTCCCGAAGAGCTCTCGTTGCATGGGTCACCTCTTATTGTTCTTGGCCTTGTTCTTGCTAGCCCCTTCCAGCTTTAGGTCATTTCTCCTATGGTTGTGAGGGTTCTTCTTTCTATGGGAACTTTTGTTTGGGTGTCATTTTTAATCACAATAGAACCATGGATTAGCAATTATTGTGTAACCCTAAAACAATTGGGATACCTTAACTCTTGAGGGTAGTTACACTTGAGTAAGCTGTGATTATGGCCAGTTTAATCAACTTAATTATTATTTCTATTTACACCTTATCATTGATAAATCATCTTAGAGGTTGTTGAAATGGTTAACTTGGAAATAGTTGATATTTATGTATCATTAAAGTTACTAACCCTTAGGGGAGCTAGAAAATTTTTTTGAAAATTACATTGGAAACCTTAAGGTTTGTCGCCCCCATGATAAAAGATCTTACCTCTCATAAGTATAGGATTGAAAAATGGAGTGATTTGGATAAAGAATTTGAAAGTTATGGGCTCTGGAAGATTTTGGGCTCTGAAAAATTGCAAAACTTCCCTGTGTGTTATCAGCAAATGACAAAAAATTCCAAAGTGCTCGACGGTATATATAGAGTTTTTGTATTGTGTCATCCTTGATGATGCAACTATTGACCACCATTGACTTTGGTTAAACTTTCAAAATACAAGTAATTTTTTGATGAAATTATGATCAAATAAAACCTTAGAAGACCAAGAATAGTATGAAATGATGAGAAGAGGACCTTGAAGTTGATAAATTGGAAAAAATGGGGAAAATTAATTTAATGGATGAATGTAATGAAAGATTAAGGAGTACTATGTGGTTTACACAATGGAAAATACAAAATATAAGATTGTAATAATGTCAAAGGTAAGGAACCTTAACTAACCAAGCCAAAAGCTATGCAAGTGGGTCCTCCCCATAGTAGGCGCATGCCCTTTTTGCCCTTGCATAACCTCAACTAAGGAGTCTGTGGACCCCATAGTTGATATAATGATCATAACAAGTTATGGACCAACCCAAAAGAATCCATTCAAGAATCCCAATATGTCAAACTAAGACATAGAGCATAACATAGAACCCGACAGTGAGGTGAGTTACGGTAGCATGGATGGATGATAGAGAAGTTAGAATGGAGTTCCAAATTGAGGCCATAAGAAGTCCCTTATGGATTTATGGTTAAAATGACCCAAGAAGTTCCATCCTCAGTCTAGACCAAAACCATCTACTTTTAGTGACTTCGCATCGCCACTTTAAGATGGATCCACCCACTCGAGACACAAGAGTGCCCTCACAAGACAACCACCATTCCACAAGAGAAGAGAGAGGTAGGAAGTGTGAGAGAGAGAGGGTCTTAGTTAAAGGGGACCTTTAGGCATAGGTGTATGTCCTTCGAGTTCCGTAACCAATGCTTATAACCCTTTTATTTGTCTAAGGGGTGTGCTTTGAATTTCCATTGTGTGTGTGTGTGTTCTTTTTTTTTTTTTGAAATGGAAACCACACCATGTGAGGACTTTATTCATGTCGAAGGGATGTGCTTTGAATTCCCATTGTCTTTTTTTGAATGATGAGAACCTCATCATGCAATGACGTTATTTGGCTTCCTATCATTAGGTGGTATGGAATAGTAAGAAGTCCACAAAAAACACTCAGGCACTCAAGCATGAAGAAGAGTACAAGGAGTATTAAGTCCCCTTGAATTCACACCCTTTACAAACCTTTGGGTCCTTTCCAATTTTGGAACTACCAAGGTCACTAATTAATTAAAAGTTTCTTTGATGAAAACGAGACCTGAAACTCCAAAAACAAGAAAAACCATAGAGATCTTTAGATGGGTGGATGACATGGACTCATTACCTGTCACATGAAAAATAAACAATGTCAAAGTCATTAGACATCGAAATTCAAAAATAGAAACTAGATACCAACAATCACACATTAAGCACAAACCATCATTAGGAAACAACAACAACAACATTGTGTCCTGCCACAATAAAGCAAATTTATTAGCAAGAATGAGAAAATATCATACTTAATCAAAAGAAACATCAGAGACAAAATAAAGTAAAATATATAAGAAAGTGTAAAATAATCAAGAAAATTTAAATGTACTAAAAATGGTATAAAATTAGAAAATTTTAAAAATAAAAAATTTGTAAAACCAAAAATGTGAAAAACAAAAAAGGGTAGAAAAATTGAGAGGTCATGGTAATGGTTAGCATGAATGGCCATCTCCCCCACGACTGAGTTGGAAGGGGGAGATTCAAAAAATAAAACATGGGTGTCCATCAGGTGAGGTGGTATTTTCACTAGTCAATCTTAGTTCTAAGAAAGGCTTAACTTGTTGGATATTGACTAGCTGCTTTTTAGTTGGGCTGTTAAGTTTGTAAATTATCATGGCCCCAGATAAAAAGGTTTGATCAATTATATAAGGTCCCTCCCACAATGTTTGAAATTTTATCTTCTGAGGTACATGTGTAGGGTTCTAGTAAAGGACCTTATCTCCTACTTGAAACCTTCCTTTCCTAATTCTAAGTTCATGGTGTTGCTTGTTGAATGCTTTGTTCACCTCATTCAAAGATAGGGCTACTAAATGATTCTCGTATAGCAGATTCAAATTGATTAATCTTTCCTTTTCTTCTAAACTTAGGTTAAGGTTTAGATCACATGTCATTAAGAGTGTACAAAGCTGAGCTTGAATTAGGAGTGTTGGAAGTTTTCCGTACACTAACTCATAGGAAGAATATCCAATAAGAAATTTCCAAGGTGATTGATAAGCTTAGAGATCATCAATAAGTTTTGTGCTCCAATCCTTCTTATATTTGGTAATGGTTCACATTAATATTTTAGTAATCTTCCAGTTAGTTATCTCTACTTGACCATTAGCTTGGGAGTGGTAAGGGGTTGTTAATTTATGTTCTACCCCCAAGCATTGAATGTGGCACTTGTAAAATGAGCCTCATTACTAGAAATTAGTGAACGTCACATCCCAAACCTATTGACGATATGTTGTTGAATAAATCTAGTAGTAGTGGATGATGTGCAATCTATAATAGCTACCGCTTCAGCCCATTTTGTGCACTAGTCAACTACTACTATAATATATGCATTCCCGCTAGACATGGGTGTGATGGAACCCATGAAGTCAATGCCCCATGTGTCAAAAGGTTTTAGTGGTTGAATCCATTGTTAAGGACCTTTCATCTAAGTGGTCATCCCCCCCATCACATTGACAACATTCACAAGACTTGACAACAATGAAAGAATTTCCTAAGTTCTAATCAATGCACAAACAACAAAATCCTTGGCAATGGTGCCAATGATGAGTAGCTAGCTACTCCTACACCCAACCATATGAATATGAGCGTTCACGTGCGATCCGGTTGAACTTCAAGGATTAAGTGTGTATGCACTTACAATGAACAAGGATGAGTTATGTGCTTGTTGTCTTCCCAAGCTCACTTGTAAGGCACAATTGTATAGTTAAGTAAACTCAAGGTATATGATTTTTATGTTTTTAATGTTTTATGTTCTTAGTGCTTAAAATAGAGAAATGAAATAATTTAGTAACTAATTTGATTTAACTAATCAACTATTCTCTAACTAGTCCTAACACCAACATTTGTTCCCACTCTCCGGACACATCCTGAACCAATGTAACACTACTGGAATTACCAAATGCTAGTCATTACTGGGTTACCAAGTGTTCCCATGTATGCTCAGAGTGATCATACTAAGTGTGCTAATTTGTTGATAATTAATAGTTCAATAGAGATAACATTGGTTAACTAATGGGAGCATCAAATAATAGTAAATAATATTAAATGTAATAATTAAGCTATTTTGAATGTTGCAAGGTTTATCACAAAGTTCATCTTTATTTTTGAACACAAGGTGTGCTCAAGTACACAATGCTTGAATAAAGATCCATTCACTTTATGACTCCTACTGCAAGCACTCAAAAATAATTCTAACTCTAGAATAAAAAAACTGCACAAGTTTGGCTAAGGGACTAAACACTAATACCAAAACCAAGTTCCCCTGTCTCTTATTTATAGGCAACGAGACAGGTTCTGACATCGCATGTCGGATATCACTTTGGCATCTCCAATATCACATATTTGATATCAAGGATCGGATATCGAGGATCCAATATCGGGACTCATCATACCCCCACGACTGACTAAAAACTCATCCTTGAGTTCCTTACAAAATATTGGGAAGGTATGGAATTATTGACTCAACGACAACTGACAGTGATATGGAATGAAAAACTCAAAGTTCTTGGTGAATGAATCAACAAACATATTATAGCATTGGTATTCATAACCATTGTGGTGAACACTATACATAGATGACATCTAGACCCTCATTTGACAACTTGAAGGGAGAGAGAGAGAAAAGAAAATGAGGCATGTTGCTGCCGATATCAAAATTGTGCACACCATTGTTCATCCATGGCCACATGACCAAGCTTGTTCCTTGCATAAATGCTTTTGCTCCAGTCCATCTTGAGTGCTCCCTCCTATCCCAATCCATTATTCATGTGATCGCCATCTACACACACAACACAATCACGAATTAGCAAGGATAGATAAGATATAATGTAATTGATACCTTGCCTTGATATGAAGCACATTGGCTAGGTTGTGGGTATGGTAGATACTGGGTTAGAGGTTTGTAACTGATAACTACCAAGGTGTAGGGGTGAGATAACTAATGGAATGGAAAAATTTATGATAGGCCCCCACAACTAAGAGTGAATCTCCAATAGCAATAGGGTGGAAAATGAAAGAACAAGAAAGATTAGAGAAATAACAATGGTGAAGCCAATAAAAATGCATAGAAGGGCAGAGAAAAATGAACATCATAGATGGGGTGAAACGAGAAATAGCTGATTACAAGAAATGTTTAAGAGAAAGAACTTAACAATTGCACCAAAAAGGAATGCCAGTGGGTCCTCCCCAATGCAGGCTCATGCCCTTTATGCCCTAACAAACCCACAAACCAAAGATTTTGTAGGCTCTAGGAATGACAGATGGACATAATAGTTAAGAATTCACCAAAAATAATTTACCCAAGAATAACAATGCGTCGATCAAGATATAGACTAATCATAAAACCGACAATGAGGTGAAATATGGAAAGCAATATGGAAGGAGAAGAGAGAATGGAATGAAATCCCAAAATCAAGGTTGTGTAAAGTCCCTTGTGTAGTATGTGATTAAGGTGACTTAATAAAATTCAACCCAAATCCAGATTAAAACTAACCACATCCAGTGACCTCGCATCAACACACTTGACCAACCCATCCTCCTAAAGCAACAAGAATGCTTTCATAGAGCAACCACCATTTCAAAAGGACAAGAATAGAGAAGTAGGAAGTTAGGAAGGCCTAAGTTAGAGGGAACCTTCAGGCATCGGTAACATGTCTTTCTAGTGCCATAACCAGTGCTTGTAGCCCATGTTCCTTTATTATGTCTAAGGGGTGTGCTTTGAATTCCCACCAGTTGTGTGTGTGTTTTTTTAAGTAGAAACCACACCATGCAAAGACTTATTTGATTTGTGCAACTTCCTGATATTAGTCAATATCAGAATGGTGGAAGACTTATGAAAAACATCCAAGTACCCAAGAGAATGGCTAGCACAAATAAATCAAATCCCCTTGAGGTCACACCCTTTTCAATCCATTTGAATCTTTCCTTGGTTTGAAGACTACCAAGCCACCAATTCATTAATAGGTTTGCTTAGAAAAAAGGATGGTACATTTCCAAAACAAAGGAAGACCATAGATTTGAATGGATGAATGGATGACATGGACTCATTTCCTATTTTATCAAAAGAAACCATATCTTAGCATCAACAATGAAAGTCAAAGGTAAAAACCAAACATTAGCAATCAACACCATTATAGTCCAACCCACCATAATGAGCACTTATTATGTTATGAGTGAAAATAAATCAAACAAAAGATAATAAAGAAAGAAATAGTAAAAATGTTAACGATGGTGTAAAAAAAAATAGGAAAATATGAAAAATGTGTAAAAAAAATGTGTGAAACAAAAAAAAAAACAAAAGAAATTGAGGGCTTAAAAGAGTTAGCATTGGTGGCCATCTTCCCCATGACTAAGTTGGAAGGAGGAGATCTGAAATAATGAGTAGGGCTATCCATTAATAGGGGTAGTGTTAGTACTGGCTATTTTAGGTTCATGCAAGGGTTTGGTTTGCTGGATGTTGATCAATAATTTCTTATTCAGGCTTCCAGGTTTATAGATCATCATGGCCCCTGAAAGAAAAGTCTCATGCATGATATAAGGTCATTCACATAGTGTGTGAACTTAGTTCATTATGGCACATGTGCGGGATTCCAATACAGAACCTTATCTCCTAGTTAGTATTTGACTTTTCTAATTCTTAAGTCATGACATTGTTTGTTAAACGCCTTTTGCAGTTCATTGGATGACAGGGCAGCTAATTAGTTTTCATCTAGCAAGTTAAATTCATTAACTATTCTTTCTGTGCTAGAATGAGGTCAAGATTAAGGTCACATGCTATAGATAGTGTACGAAGCTCAGCTTGGATAAGAAGTGTTGGAAGTTTACCATACACTAACTCATAGGGAGAGTAGCCTATAGGGAGTTTTCATGTGGAGCAGTAGGCCCAAAGAGAATTATTCAGTTTGGTGCTCTAGTCTCACCTATATTTCCTAATGGTATGTGTCAAGATTTTTGTGATTTCCCTATTGGTGACTTCAGCTTGACCATTTTCTTGAGGGTGATATGGTGTAGTTAGTTTATGCTCAACTCCTAAGCATTGCATTAATTTTTGAAAATTCATACTTGTAAAATGTGTGCCATTATCAGAAATAAGTGCACGAGGCATGCCAAACCTATTTATGATTTGTTGTTGAAAAAATCGTGCAACGGTAGATGATGTACAGTTGGTAACAACGGCTACTTCTGCCCACTTTGTAAAATAGTCAATAGCAACGACAATGTATGCTTTTCCATTGGACATAGGTGTAATAGGCCCCATAAAATCAATACCCCATATGTCAAAGGGTTCTAAAGGTTGAATCCATTGTTGTGGACCCTCCATTCTAGCAGTCATTCCCCATCGTGTTGGTAGCGCTCACAAGATTGGACAAAATGATGGGTGTCCCAAAATAATGTAGGCCAATAATATACTACAAGCAAGATTTTAATGGATATTCATCTCCTAGTGTAAGGACCTCCCACAAGGACCCTCATGAGCATCTTGGAGAACTCATAATTGATCTATGTCAGGCACACACAATCATACCAAGCCATCAAAACACACCTTATAGACGTGTCCATTGATTTCCATGAAATGTTTGGCTCGGTGGAGAAACTATTGTTTCTTTTTAACATCCGGCCCTTGTGGTGTTTCTTGTATGAGAAGATATGTAAGAATGCTACTATACCAATTTATATCTGTGGGTGATTGATTGTTTATTACACTTGCAAAGAGGATTTCATTAGGGAAGCAATCAGAAATTGGGTGTTCATCCTCTTTTTTGTCCCATCGTAACTGAGATAAATGATCGGCAACAACATTCTCAGTGTCTTTACAATCTACTATCATGATATCAAACACTTGTAAGATCATAAGCCATCGTATGATGTGAGCGCTCATCTTTGGTTTATTCATAAAGAATTGAGTCCCACCATGATTTGTGTGTACGAATACCTTATATTATAATACATAGTGCCTAAATTTCTCTAGTGTAAACACCATGGCCATTAATTCTTTTTCTATTGTGGTGTAGTTGAGTTGTGCACTAGCAATACTTTGACTTGCATAGTGAATATAATAGGGATGTTTTTGGTCATCTAACTATGTAAGTACGACTCCTAAAGCAAATTTGGACACGTCAGTCATTATATGGAATGGTTTTAACCAATTAGGAGCTTGTAGAATGGGTGTTTCTATGAGCTTATGCCTCAATATTTGGAAAGCTAACTCACATTCCCTGGTGCATTCAAAGGATACGTCTGTTTTTGTTAATTCTACCAATGATTTTGCAATCTTCAAAAAGTTCTCGATGACGCATCTATAATAGCCAATATGTCCAAGCAATGAATGGATATCTTTTATAGTTTCAAGTTGATGAGTAATACCTTGGATGGCTTTAATTTTCTCAGGATCTACCTCTATCCCTATTTGTAAAATTTTATGCCCTAATACAATGCCCTCTTGGACCATTAAGTGGCTTTTCTGCCAATTAAGCCTTAGGTTGGTTTCAACACATCTTTTTAATACTTGCTCTAATCAGTCTACTGCTTGTTCAAAGCCTGCTCCGTAGGTGGAGAAATTGTCCATAAAAACCCCCACACCATTCCCTATTTGCTGCTGAAATATACTTAGAACCAAACATTGAAATGTTGTAGGGGCATTGCACAAGCCAAATAGCATCTACCTATATGAAAATGTCCCCCAAGGACTTGTGAATGTAGTCTTGGCTTGGTCTTCTAATGCTATTTGAATTTGATTTTAGCCACTGTAACCATCCAGAAAACTATAATAGCAATGCCCCACAATGGTATCTAAGACTTGGTCAACAAATGACAATGGGAAATGGTCTTTAAATGTTTCCATGTTTAACAGCCTAAAGTCTATACACACCCTTCATTTACCTCCCTTTTTAGGCACAATGACTAATGGACTAACCCATTCACTATCAGCAATGGGGTAGATGAACCCGGCCTTCAGAAGTTCTTCAATTTCTTCTTTAACTACTTGCTTAAGATTTGGGTTCAGTCGTCTTTGCAGTTGTCGTCAAGGCTTCATAGAGGGGTCGATGTAAATTCTATGTTGGCATATCCTAAGATCTATTCCGGTTAATTTGGGATATGATCAAACAAAGGCTTTTGACCATTTGTTTACCATCTTCAGTAGTTTTTCCTTTTGTTGAAGAGCGAGCTTAGCGTTAATGATTACCAGTTTTCCATTCTTGAGAAATATATACTCCATACCGGTGGGAAATGATTTTAATTTGAGGGGCTCTTGCTAAACTCTTCAAGGATTTCCAAATTCCCCTAGTTGATATTTTCAGTGTCAGTACTTAGAAGTTGGCAGTGGACTTGCTCTAATGCATCTATGCTATCGATATAGGCACAAGTTAAGCTCTCAGTTGGTTCCATGCATAAAGTTGAATTGTTTTTTCAGTCAACTGTCAACCACTGGGTGCCTTCCTGTCTTGTGGCTACTATATATAAGCATCTTTGTATGTCCATTACTTATGCACACTAGTTGTATGTAGGCAATGTTAAGTGTTGTACAAACCAGGACTTCTGCATGCAGTTGCACCCTATGTCATTGTATGCGATGCATAAAACTTTCTTCTGCTCGATTTTTCCAAACGTATTTTTTTTATATTTCTAGGAAAAGATCATGTATGCCTAGGTGTGCATCAATTGTACTTAGCCATGTTGTTTCCATTATGACTGGGAAGTATCCCTTACAGTTGTTGACTTGAATCACTAGGAAATTAGCTGGATATGACCACCCACAAATAGTGGTGACAATGTCCATGACTAGACCCAATGGAACAGTTATGGACTGGTGGGAAAACTCTAAATGAATGTTACTCTTCTTTAGTGGAGGTAGGTTCCAGGATTTATACATTTCTTGAGAGATTAACTTAACACCAAAACCTGAATCCAAAAGAGCTTTGCAAGGCTCATTTCCAGTGATTTGCAAATATATAAGAGGACTTCCAGGATCAAATAATTTCCTAGGAAGATGGCCAGCTTTAATCCAATCAGTGATGGCATGGGTTAACATGATAGTATGTGTTAGGTGCAGTTTTTGGTTCGAAGGAAGCTTTGAAGATTCGAACAATGGCAAGGCATTTGGACAATTAGCTGCTTGTGGTTGTAAGGACTTTATTGGATTGTTGGTTCTAAAGAAATGTCTCTTCTTTGATCGGTTGTCCAAACCAACAATAGATTGAGGATTACCAGCCCTTGTAGTGTTACGTTGCTACGGCTGGGCAGGAAGCTTGCCCTGCATAGTTGGAGCAAGTGGTAATGGAGCTAAGGGTGGAAGAGGTGTAGACTGATGAGAAGGATAGTATGTATGTGGAGCATCACCCCTAGGAGAGGAAGTTTTATAATACTCAGGGGCTTAGTAGTGAGGCTAAAAAGCGACCTGACTAGTAGAGTCATGTAAAGAGATTGGCTACTGAACGTAATATCCATATGGGTCAGGCTAATGGTAAGGGTACTGTTGACATGGTGGCGGCATTCCCCATGATTACAGGTGTTTCCACTGCTGATACTATTCATTCATTTGTGGTGGAGTTCCACTTAGAAAATATGTTAAAGGTTGGTGAAACTACCTTAGGTTGCCTTGAGGATAAGGTAACCTTCTGGGTGTTTGTCGTCTATTTAATCGTGGGTTTAGTGCATACACTCGAGACTATTGCAGATGTGACACTACTAGACAACATCCCCTAGGATGGTCATATTAGCAAATCTCACATCTACCATCATTGTCTGAGTCTGAATCCACAACCTCTTCAATGACAGCAACCTTGCCCTTACCCTTGTTACGCGCATATTTAGCTTCTTCTTTTTTCCTTCTCTCTCGGTCACTACTTTGTTCTCTAGACTCCTCTACTATTTTTAGGATAGTTTGAAATTTATCATCTAGGAAGTTCCACATTTGATCCACCTTTATCAATACTTCTGATGCAAATTTTTGAATGGGAAAAGTCTTTCTATTCACCATCTCTTCAAGTGGTGACTCTTCTTCATCTTCGCAAAATCTAATTTCCTTCTTTCAGAGGGAAGGATCTCTGTTGTACTCCTCTGCACTTTCTCTTTTCCTCAACTCACCTTCCTCCTTGGCAACTTGCTCCAACAATCTTTGTATTTGGTGGGCTCTAAGCTCAGATAGCCTTCCTTGGGCATAAGTCCCAAGGGTTCTTCATGTTTCGTACCTAAGCCCATCCACAAGATGGTGTAGTTGTTCCTTTTGCGAGTAACCATGGCCAGAGCAATGATGTAATAATGTATAATATTAGCCCATGGCAGCATCCAAGGGTTCATGTCCTCCTTGTTTCCATCCTTGGATTTGCTTACGTAGGTTGGACACTCGAGAGTACATTTGATACTTATCATTGAATAGCTCTAACATGGTACTCCATCGACGAATGGATTCTGATTCTAAGGACCAATACTAGCTTTCCAGTTCCTTGATCAGTGTTCGTGGAAACAACTTTAGTTTTTGCTAGTCATTTTCTATATTTTGCAAGACACATGCATTGTGGAATGCTTGTAGATGGTTTTGAGGATTAGCATTGTATCCCCCTTCAAATCGTGGGATGTTATTCATGTCTAGTCTTTTGATCCTACCATCTTTCTAGTGCCTTGTTGGAATCTTAATAGCCTCTCTTATATCTAACATACTTTAGGTGGCAAGTAGGGGTTCATCATGATCATGTTGTCTATCGTGTCTATGATGCCTATGATGTTCCCTACTCTCCCTTCTTTCATGATGTGTCTCTCTGGAATGCCCTCGTCCCCTTTCCTGACTATTTTTTTGGTGATTTTTATTTTGCTTACCATTGTCCTCATGGTCTTTCCCTTTGTTACTACATTTAGATCCCAAAGGAGCGGGGAAAGGAGATGATGAATGTGAAGAGGAAGGAGGACTCGCACTATGATGACACCTGTCACCTTCTTTTTGGTGGTTGTGGTCTCAATTATGACTACAATCAGAATGTCCATCATTGTCATGTGTTCGTGTTCCTTTTTTGGACCCTTTATGTCCATTGGTACCAGAACCTGGGTTATAAATAGTTGAGTGAAGATTCTAATACACAACTCCTTGACCGAAGTCAACAAGAGGAACATCATTTTGTGGAAAACCTCTCGAGGCAGGTTCACCACCCTCGTTTTCACTTAGGACATACGAGACTGTCTTAGACCACTTCTCCTTCACAGATTTGTAATATCTCTCCAGTTGTAGATCTCTCTAGTGTTGTGCCTCTATGGGTCGATAATTTCTTGAATCTTGCTCATGCACAATGTACTCTGATTGTAAGTGCTGCATACCAATTCATGTGAGAGCACAAAGAAGCATGCTTGGGATGGAGCAATCGGGAGTAACACTATGTTACCTTCTAAATCACACCATCACAATTCTTCATCTTGGTGGAGGATAAAGGTAAAGTTTGGTATATACTCATTAGGATGAGCGTATACCATGCGAAACTGTTGGGGCATGTGCATATCATCATGTGCACCCTGCCTCCGATTATTCATGGTGTCGGACCTAGTCAGTGAAGCACTCTCATAAGAAGAAGGAGACATGATTGATTATTCAGTATGCAATGCCCTTTTTTGGCAATTGTAGGGTAGTTAACTCTAAGGGTTTGTCCCAATGATGGAAGGATTTCGAAAGTTCTAATCAACACACAAACAACAAAATCCCCAGCAACGGTGCCAATGATGAGTAGCTAGGTACCCCTACACCCAACCATACGAATACGAGTGTTCACGCATGATCTGGTTGAACTTCAAGGATTAAGTGCTTATGCACTTACACAAAACAAGGATGAGTTATGCGCTTGTTGTCTTCCTAAGCTTACTTATAAGGCACAATTGTATGGTTAAGGAAACTCGAGGTATATGATTAATGTTTTATATTCTTGGTGCTTAAAATAGAGAAATGAAATAATTTAGTAACTAATTTGATTTAACTAATCAACTATTCTCTAACTAGTCCTAACACCAGCATCCGTTCCCACTCTCCGGACACATCCTAAACCTGTGTAACACTACTAGGATTACCAAATGCTAGTCCTTACTGGGTTACCAAGTGTTCCCATGTATGCTCGGAGTGGTTGTATTGAGTGTGCTAATTTGTTGATAATTAACAGTTCAATTGAAATAACATTCATTAACTAATGAAATCATCAAATAACAGTAAATAACATTAAATGCAATAATTAAGTTATTCTAAATGCTACAAGGTTATCACAAGTTTGTCTTTATTTCTGAACACAAGGTGTGCTCAGGTACACAATGCTCGAATAAAGACCCGTTCACTTTATGACTCCTACTACGGGCACTCAAAAATAATTCTAACTCTGGAATAGAAAAATTGCAAGAGTTCAGCTAAGGGACTAAAAACTAATACCAAAACCAAGTGCCCCTATCTCTTATTTATAAGCAACGAGACAGGTTTCAACATCACATGTCCAATATTGCTTTGGCATTTCTGATATCGTGTATTCAATATCGGGGGTCCGATATCGAGGATCTGATATCAGGACTCATCATAGCCCTAGATACTTCTTGTTGTGGTTTGGAGAAGGGTTTTGGGTTGGATAGGCAAAGCAAGACAAAACCAATTAAGAGCATTAAGCAGGAAATGAAGATATAGGAAAATTTTGGAAGCCCTGCTAACATAAGGAAGTTTATTTTATTTTCTCTTCACTACCCCATATTGCTATGAATTTTCTCTCTCCTCTCTACTATTCCTCTACAATTTTAATTAATATGCCGAGATGTTGTTGGATTTTTGAAATTTTGGGTCTTTTTTGAAAACTAATATTTTAATCTTGTTCATACCCTCTTTTGGTCTTTTGGTAAGTTTGGTAGAGATTAAGCGCAACTTGTCCTTGGATATTTTATGAATATTTGAAATCTGCTTATAACCTAAACATGATTTTGTAAGAGTTTTACAGAATTTGAGCTTTTATGGATTTTTGGCCATTTTGGGCACCTTTTGGACTTTTGGGATAAAATAATAATATTTGTGTGACTAATTTTGCTTAATTGGTAGTGGGAAGCATGAATCTTTTAGATGCCCTATTTGCATGCAGTAGTGGTTTGTTCCTTAGTGGAACCCACCCCATAGGAACAAGGGTTGTTGGATAAATTTCTTACCCTCGATTTTGATTCATAAAATCATGTGAGGCTATGGAATTAGCCAAGACTATGGCATTGAGTAGTTGAGTCTAGTGGTGTGTAGTGAGGCATAGTTGAGACCTATCCTTTCAATGATATGTGTGCCTTGGTTGTTAAGGATGTTAGTAGTGAAGCTATTACTAAGGCCCGACCATGAGTGACTTGTTTAGGGTCATGAGGCTAATTCAATAATAGTAGTGAGATTATTACAAGAGCTATTAGTGAGTCTCTTTGGCAGTGAGGGTAACCAAGGCCTAGCTTTTTGAGATGCCTAATTAAAATATACATTTTCTTTGGATTTTGCTAGACAAATTTGTGCTATATTTGAACATTAAAGGATTAAATAATTAAAAATATATTTGCTTTGATTTCTTGGATTTTTTTTAAATTTTAAAAAAATTTGTGACATTTCTAAACCTTGCAAACTTTTGCATATTTTATTGGTAGCCTTTTTCGAGCCCATATCTTGAGACTTTTAGCCCATAGACTTTATGCTCCATAAAGAGGAAAATAAAATAACCTTTCTTATTTGAGGAGTACTAACTCCTTTTGCATTTCAATGCAAAGAGCTTAGAATAGACAATGAGGCATTAGAAGAGGCACAAAGCAGAAGATGGACCAATTTTATACAAGATAGACCTTATCAACTTGAAAAATAACTTTTGTATATTTTGTATTTTTGTAAAATAAAAATCATGTACACTTGGGCTACTTGAGCCATGTACCTATTTTTGTGAATAAATAATAAAGTATGATAAATATGAATTCTTCATCTATGCCATTTGGTCTGTGAGAATGCTAAGAACATTTTTCATTTTAGCGTGTGCAATGTGTTCAGGAAAATTTAATATTGTTTATTTAATATTAATCTTTTATTATTTAATTTAATAAACTTCAAAAATTAATAACTTTATTTTTAGATGTCCATTTGAGACGAAACAAGTGTCATTGGAATTATTATTTTGTGTACTATTTTATGATGCACCTAGTGGAATTTTTAGACATTTATCTTTTTGTGGCTACACAAAACTCCAATTTTCATAAAATAAATTTTGTTTAATTATATATGAGAGTATTATAAAATTTTGCTATGCTATATTGCATTACTACATTTATGCTTCTAATTGATAATTTTTAACCATTTTGCCGCTTTCTTTTAATTAGTAAATCAAAGCTAAATCTAGATCCTTGGGGTTTCATAACATCTCTATTAGTTATTTATAGAATTTTATAAATAATTAATAGATGTATTATACAAGCCTTACTAATAATCAAGATGGCATTGCATTACATAATGACACCAATAGATCTTACTAATATTTAATATAGCATTGCATTACATGAGAACAACAATAACATAGCCTTCTTTAGTTGACTCCCTGTAAACATAATCATCCCAAGCAATTAATTATCATAAGATTAACCACGCCTTCCATCTAATGTTTCCAATAAACTTTAACTAAATATATACCTTAACCATTCAACCAAATCATTCTCCTATAGTCATCAAGTCAAATGATGTCCATTATCATACCTACATTGTTATTCCGAGTTCGGAGGTCAAAACTCTTTTTTTTCTTTTTCATATCCTGAACGGTTTCACATTATTGGGATGTAACCTCTAAGGAAGCCTACTTTAGAAGCCTACTTTAGAATAGGATAATAATTTGCAACTAAGTTGCTTTTTTAATAATCATGCTATACCATCGCAAATGTAAAAATGACCTTTTCAAAGTTGCTAATTGTTGAAAGCTTTTGCTCTTCCTATGGAAGCAGAGAAAAGAAGCCCCTTTATAGAAAACACCAAGTTGTACTTGCTTAACATTGTGGTTGAATTAAAATTAAGAATATTTGATCATGGAAATAAAGAAATGTCACTATTTTCAGAAAACACTTTTTTCGGAGACACCCAGTGGTACTTGCTTAACTAAGCACTTGAATCTACGGAAACAAAAAAATGCCACTATTTTGAGAAAACTTGAGAAAACCTTTACTAAAATTAAATAAAGTGCATTACTTAATGATAGCAACACATTGGTTGTTCTGAAGTGAGCGTGAATCGAACACGCGGCTTTTAGATCTTCGAAGTGAGCTATACCAAATCTTTAGTTTTATTGGAATAAATTCATTCTTATGTGGTACTTGTGAATAATTCAACAAGCTTACCAGCAAATATGTTAGATCCATAAAGCAGCGTTTCCAGGCACACCAATCGACCATGGCGTTGAAATCAGGAAAAAGTAAAAGCGTTTCTTAAATTGAAACGTTAAAAATTTATCTGAAATCTGAAAACACTAAGTTTGAGATTTCATGACAGTCAATTAGACGTTAATACCCATTGAGATTATATTTATGCTCGCGGAAGAAAATTCAGGTAGCGCTTTTCGGAAATGTTCTTTAAGAACGTCGTGTTACAGAATAAGAAACGCAAAGAAAGGTCGTTAGATTACAAATTATTTAGATTACAAATTATTTACAACCGGAGGTGTTTACCATAAACAACTTCAAAACGGTTACAGATGTAAATCTTACCCATTTATATTCTATGTAACATTTTATGTTCTTTTGATCATGATTTTTTTCCGGTATTAGTTGAATGTACGTAATCGTTTTGCTCTGCAAGTTAATTCTTAATCCATAAAATTGCCAAGTTACCCAGATTAACATACAAACTAACATAAACTAACCAACAAGACCTAAAGGGTACATCTTTAAAATTGCCAAGTTAAAAAAAATATTAATTCAATTAGTAAACTTGTTTTTTTGGATGTAATACGTTGCATGTTTGAATTGTGCCTAAGGCATGCTAATGCTAATGATTGGGTGTGATATTGCTTTTATTTAATTTTTTTTTTTTAAAAAGTAAATAAGCAAAGAAAGAGGATGTTGATATTCGTAAATGTAACTACTAATGGATTTAGGCTTAGGCACAACAACTATTGAGCAATGTAGTTTATTTCCACTTGGAGGGATGGTTAGGTGCATAGCCACTCAAAAGAGGATAGGCTTTCGCTATCCATGGACCCCCACTAGGATTCCGCCTTGATGAGATGAGTATTGAAACTTTTGGTAATGATCCTTTTAATCACCAAACCCTACTACTACTAACTAAGACAACATGCATCCAAAATCTAGTAATGCTAAAATATATCTAATTATGTTTGAGGCACCATTATGATATTAGTTTTGTGTATTTTTCTCTTTAAAAAATAAAAAAAATATATTGTTTTTATAGTTTATTTTTATTTTTATTTTAACTTGTATGTTTTTCTTTTTGGTAAAATATTATAAAAATTCTTTACCAAAGATTGTTTACTTTGATCTTAAATCTAGTTTTCATTTTTCTCTCTTTTATTTCTAAACTTTCCATTAAACACTTTATCTCAACTAGTCGTTAAGAGCACTATTTATTCTCTATATAATACTTGAGAAATTAAATATAACCAATGAAAAATCTATTGATTGAAACATTTTGTAAAAAGAGGGAGAGAAAGAGAGATAATAGTGCTAAGGAATGTGATAATTGGTAAATATGCCCAATGCTTAACCATGTGATCTACAAGTGTCATAGTAAACCATGTCGTAAGCTATGGAAAGGAGAGGTTAAATATCTAGAGAGTAGTGTGGGTCAATTGCAAGTCATTTTCTTCCTAATGAAATTAATAGAGAGCTTAAAATATATGGTTAAATATGATTAAAACATATGATTATTAACGGTGTTTGGCTCATTTTGCTAGAAATAGAAAATAATCTATACTAAGGCTAATTATGAGTGTATGTTCCATGATCTTCCATCATGTTCTTGGACAAGTGTATTAATTACCAAGATTACCTTAGGTGTGTACCAAGCAATTAGCTACTAGGATTATTAAGTTGAAGCAATTTTAATGTTTGAGATTGACTACACTTATTTTGCTATGATTTAAAGTGTGGGGAAATATAAATGCTATGCTAGGAAATAGTAAATAAATATAGAAACATAAATAGAAGTAAGTAAATCTAATCTAAGTCAAAGTGCTATTATATAAATTAATCAATCTTAGTTTTTATTATTGTTCACGAATACATTTAACAATAACCACTCAAATAAGGACTCTAGACAACTAATTTAGATACATGCTATAGGCACTTGCTGACTGTTACAATCTGAGAAATAAAACTAAGAGAGTTTCTATACAATTGACTAAACTATGACCTTTTTATCATTCTAAGGTGCATATTTATAGGTGTGAATTGTTGCTCATATGGTCTTCATGTGAATGTGGATAAATCCAAATTAATGATCTAGGTATAAGAAATACCTGTTATAACTTTCATTTTGGATGTACCATTGTGCATATACTAAATTCTTTTAAATATTTAGGTCTCATTTATATGAATAGTTACATGAGGTGGAAGTGCATCAAAGATAGAATAGCATGTGGTTTCAAGGCTCTATGCTTTCAAAAATAAGTGTAAATATTTATGACTCTAGGCTTGGAAGGTTAAAAAACAAAAATTTGAACCTATCATCTATCCTACTATATTGTACGAACGCATTGTTTGAGGACTTGAACTTAGTGCTAACTTTGGAAAGATATTGAAAGAGTACAAACAATTTTTCTTCATGATAAGTTAAAGTTAAAAGTGCAAACACCTTACTCAATGTTATTATGTGAATGTGATTTATTACCTTTAAAAGCAAAAGCCTTGTGCTAATTCATTACATCCACTCATAGCTTGCATATCTCAAGGTAAGACATTCTCTAAAGTAATTCTTGGGGATTCATGAGACTATGGTTGGTATTTTCTTTGAATGCAATGGTTGAGAAAGAGAAATCTCTCTAAGGAGGATGTATAGTAAAATCCTAAACATATGCACTAACTAGTCAAGCAAAAGGTTTTAACATAGATGTGGGTTAATGTAAAAGGCAAGAGACAATTTTATTCACAACACATTAGATCTAATAAACTAGATGTAGAAACTATCTCTTAGCTACTATTTCAATTAAATATTGGAATGATATTAACAAACTTTGCTTAAGTTCTCATCATCTTAGAATTGAAAATAGAAGATGGATTCAACTCTCCCTGAAAAGAGTGCATTTGTAGGTTGTGCAGGTCAGAAGCCTTGAGGATGAGTTACTTATGTTTCTTTCTTGTGCTCTGACTACCTATTAGAGACAACATTATAATGTTATAACAAAAAAAACTTTTATGACTTGTGGTTGGTCAATTTGTATAGAGTCTATCTTTATTTTTCATGAAAATGTTATTTTAAAAGGCAACACATTTAAACTCATCCAATAATTGCAGAGCTTATTGACCAACAATTCTAACCTACAATTGACAATCCCTAATAAATAACTAACAATACAAACAATTGCATATGATAGAACAAACAATTACATAATAGACAATTAAAACTTGATACTAATAATGTTTGAAATCGTTGAAAATTTTCATGTATATTGGTACTCATTCAAAATAACTAGCACGTTTGTTATGAACTTATGATACATTGCTTTCCACGAGGATTTGGTATAGCCTTCGTTCGAGTTTACGTAAATATCCAAAATCCATGCATAAAGCCATACCGACCTTCAAATCACCCACTTCATCGTACGCATTCCTGCCGAAGGTCACGTCCAACATTATATAATTGCCACCAATGGTAGAGATGGCACGAATGCCAGGAACTTTTACCCACAACGTGACCTTTTTAATATTAGGAGATTTTGTTTGATACATGTGTATATGATTGTGTGAATGGAGGGAAGCCAATAAAAATTCCCCTTAAAAATGATGGAATCAACTCCTGTGTCAACAATATCATTTACTAAGGTCTTAAACAAATTGCACTTAATTATTCCTCTCTAACTAATTTCCAGGACCATTTATCAACATTCATGGGGATGTAGCTCAGATGGTAGAGCGCTCGCTTAGCATGCGAGAGGTACGGGGATCGATACCCCGCATCTCCATAAACTTTGGAATACTGCGCAAACGGTTGACTATTTCAATTTACATTTTTTAATATCAAATTCCCCCCCATCGTTTGTGTGCTTGTCTTGGAATAGCCAGTAAGTCTTTTTTCAACCATTAATAGGCAATGATAAAAACTTCCGTATCTCGTGTTTGTTTTGTACCAATAAAAAGTTGTTTGTAACTTTTTTAACCTTTTTGAATGATGGTGAGGTTAGGTTGGTTAGCTTGTAACGTTTTTTTTAACCTTTTGGATGCAATGATGAGGTTAGTTTGATATATTTGTGACATTTTTTAGTTTTTTCAATGCAATGGTAAAGTCATGTTGACTATATAAGGATTCAAATGTTAGTGATGGATAACTTATGTAGTTAGTTTATTGTCTTGTTCAGCAAGAGGTTGGTAGTTCAAACTACACCTAAAGCAATAGAAGATTTTTTATAATTCTTATAATAAATCATGTTTCCTCATGTGAGGGTATATGTTTTAGGGGATTTTCAGGTTGCACTTATCTAATTATTCAAATAACTTTAAAGGGTATGTTTCTTTACTTTACTTCCCCTAAAACATTGAAGTAAAAACTTGTGAAAGTGCATCTGAAAAAGGCCAAAACTTAATGCTTTTTCTACCCCAGAGGGGAGGTATTTTAGGATTGACTATAAGGGTGAAAGCCTGCAAATGCATCCCCAAAAATGTTAGGCTTTTCCTTTTCTTTGTTGTTTTTTTTCCATTTTTGATAGAATATGCTCATGTACTTTGTTTATTATTCTTATTATAATTTTATTTTTGGGATTTGACCCTAGCATCCCCACATCGACACCCCCACCCCCCCCCATCCCCCTCTCCAAAACAACCAAAAAATAAAATAAAATTAGAGAATACACTATGGCTTCGGAGAAGTTTAAATGCCCAATTTGAGGCTCATTTTATTTAAACAATTCCATTTCTCGTTTTTACATAGGCTAAATGTTCAAGTATCAAAACATTCTTATTCAAACAATGAAGCTATAAATTTATCTTTTATGATTATTGTATTGATCATTGCCTTGAAACTATGACATAATAAANCATATTCACACATATGTTGCTCCCTTAATTGGAATAATTAACCATGACAAAGGACTCTCTTAGACAAGGCTATTAATTGGCCTCTTAGTCAAAATAAATATGTAGGGTGATCTAATATAAGCATGAGTGATCCTCGCTTTAATTCATATTGCAATTACAATAACATATATAGACTTTTGCATTAAGAATCTTTTTGGAAACTCATGTAAGTAGAATTGTATTTTTTTTTTCTATAAGAAACATGGCTACTTTAACTAATAGAGAATTGACCATGACTTACCATGGTTGGCTAATTTCTGATCATATATTTTTATTATGTCATAGTTTCAAGGCAATGATCAATACAATAATCATAAAAGATAAATTTATAGCTTCATTGTTTGAATAAGAATGTTTTGATACTTGAACATTTAGCCTATGTAAAAACGAGAAATGGAATTGTTTAAATAAAATGAGCCTCAAATTGGGCATTTAAACTTCTCCGAAGCCATAGTGTATTCTCTAATTTTATTTTATTTTTTGGTTGTTTTGGAGAGGGGGATGGGGGGGGGTGGGGGTGTCGATGTGGGGATGCTAGGGTCAAATCCCAAAAATAAAATTATAATAAGAATAATAAACAAAGTACATGAGCATATTCTATCAAAAATGGAAAAAAAACAACAAAGAAAAGGAAAAGCCTAACATTTTTGGGNACCAGAGATTTTGATTACATCAGTTAAAATTTCTGTGATACTTTGGGCCTCAACTTTTCAGACTTGGTTCCCCATCGCTGAAGCTTTGTTCTGTAAAAATGCCATGAGCCACAGCAGCTGAAACACAATCAGCAACAATTGCATCCAGCCCGTGCTTGAATTCAAAACCCATGTCAATGAGCTTCTGTGACGAGACCCCGGCAGCTTGGCCACCATCATCCTCCTTTTTAAACCTATTATTGCATCGTTAAACACACCCACAGATTAATCACATACTTGAAAAAAAAAGAAAACAAGAAACTAAATACAGATTGACAGATTCTGGCATGAACATACTGGAATTTCAAAGGCAGATTTGGGTAGTGACAAGCAAGGTAGTCTGATAATTGGGAAGGAGATACGGCCACGGCAGAGCAGATGTGACGGCCCTGTGCAGAGGGATTTTCCATGAGAAATATGTTTGCATCAGTCACGTCTTGAGTGTGAACCAGGGGAGTGGATCCGAACAACTGGTGCCCCATCTTCAATGTCTGCAACAGCCCTTGGTTCCCTGCAACAACCAACAAATTGAATTCTCTAAACTTGATTTTGATGTGGGTTTTTTCGAATTTCTGATTCGTAAGTGAAGGCTAAGTTGGAGGAAGAGGGAATTTTTGTAAGCATGATAACTGTCTTTTTAACTTCTGCACTTTTCTTTAAATTTAATATTATATTCTGCACTTTTCTTTAAATTTAATATTATATTGATGCAAGTGACCTGCCTATTCCTAGGAGGGGAAATGAAAAAAATCAAGTGGCAAGAAAAGTATTATTAAAAGGTGGTAAGGACAAGTTTACGCAGAAAATGCTCGAGAAAATTTCATTCGAAAGAACAGGAGAAAGCGGCAGATTCCGAAACATCTCCAACTCTGATTTTAAACACGGCACGTTTTGCAGGAGGGAATGAAAAAGCTCAGAAGGTGAGTCGGGACAGGTTCATGCGAGAAATGTGGACAATGCAGCATACGCCAAATATTACCTAACAAAAGTCCAAAACACGTTTTGTAAGCATGAACCAACGGACTGGTCAAACCATGAGTACGAGGCTATCAGCGTACCAATTTTGATTTTGTGTCTGGCTTCTTGTTGGGTCTTTGAAATAAAATAAAACGTGTTTCACTGGTTGGGTTGAAGCTATGGTCTCTTCAATTGAAGAGCTGATGCTTGTTTAAGTTTTATGGTCTACCCAGGTGACATATTCGGGATTTTTATTTTCTCCGCTTGTTGCAGAACTGTTTGAGCTCCTTTGTTGAAGGATGGAGACAAGGTCAAAACCCATTACAATTAGTTTGTATGTGTTGCTGTACGGAGTATATTTTCCAGCATCACCTAAAAGTTTGGACATTCGCTTTTTCATTTTGCTCTTTGTTCATTGTTCATTACGGTATATTACTATATTTTGAGCGTGTTAGAGCATATCCTTGGAATGGCAATGGGGACTAGGAAACCATGAGTCTTATGCTTTAATTAAGTTAGCTATGCTTCATCAATATGTTTTATTAAACTTATATTTTCACAAGTATTTAGTTGAATTGAGTTTCACTTTACTTTTTTAGTTTTAGATTTTAATAATTATATTATATATTTCAAACTTGTTTTCCAAGAAAAAAGGAAAATATGTCAAAGTTAAATAAGTGCTTTAACATAGATCTACCTATTTTTGCCCATTTTGAGAGTTTGTAATGAGTTGCACAGTCAAAGAATGTGGTTGATGGAGCAGCACACCTACATTGCAGTCCAAGTTGTAGCTCCATTAAATCGTCAATGTGCATTCCTATTACTGTTGCAAAAAGAAAACCAAAAACCAGAAAACATAACACTAGCAACAAAACTTGCTACTCAACTAAATCAAGAAATTGGATTCTTCAACTGCCACTA
>MNCI01035511.1:37326-67038 GCA_015680685.1 Gnetum montanum
GATGATCATGATGAACCCCTACTTGCCACCCAAAGTATGTTAGACATTACGGAGGCTGTGAGGATACCTACAAGGCACCAAAAAGATAGTCGGATCAAGAGACTAGACATGAATAATATCCCACGATTCAAAGGGGGATACAATGCTGATCCGCAGAATCACTTACAGGCATTCCACGATGCTTGTGCCTTGCAGAATATTGAAAACGAGTGGCAGAAATTAAAGATTTTTCCTAGGACATTCATAAAAGAAGCAGAAAGTTGGTACCGGTCCTTAGAACCAGAATCCATTAGACAATGGAGTATGATGCTGGAGCTGTTCAATGATAAATATCAGATGTACTCTAGAGTGTCCAACTTGTGTAAGTAGATCCAAGGATGGAAGCAGGGTAATCATGAACCCTTGGATGCTGCCATGGACCGATATTATGCATTGCTACATCATTGCTCGGGCCATGGTTACACACAACGGGATCAAGTCCACCACCTTGTAGATGGGCTAAGACACAAAACTAGGAGAACCCTTGGGACATATGCCCAAGGGAGATTATCTGAACTTAGGTCCCATGAAGTTCATAGGTTGTTGGAGCAAGTAGCTAAAGAAGAAGGGGAGCTACGGAAAAGAGAAAGTGTGGAAGAGTATAACCGCGACCCTTCCCTCTGAAAGAAGGGAGTAAGATTTTGTGAGGAAGACGATGAGTCATTACTTGAGGAGTTGGTGAATAGAAAAACCTTGTCGCTTCAAAAGTTAACAACCAAAATGTCGGCTAAGGTAGATCAAATATGGGACTCCTTAGACTCTAGATTTGAAACCATTTTAAAAATTGTAGAGGAGTCTAAGGAGCGAAGTAGTGACCATGATAAGAAAAAGCGAAGAGATTTAGGCCATGCACGTGACAAGGGTAAGGGAAAAATGACTATCATCGATGAGGTTGTGGATTTGGATACAGCCAATAACGGTGGATGTGAGATCTGCCAATATGACCATCCTAAGGGATGCTACACAATAATCTCACATCTACAAGAGTTTGGGTGTATGCACTCAACCCAAGACTTAACAAACAGAAGGCACCCTGAAGGTTACCTTATCCCCAAGGTAACCCGAGGCAGTTCCACCAACCGTTAACATATTATCCAAGTGGAACTCCACCACAACCTATCGGGCAACATCAGTAGTGGCAACACCCACAGTCATGGGGGATGCCACCGCCTAAGCAACAATACCCTTACCGGAAACTAGATCCTTATGGCTATTACGTGTAGTAGCCAGTTTCTTAAAGTGACTCTATCAGTCACATGACCCCACAAAGGCACTACCAAGTTTGGGAGTATTCTAAGACTCCCTCTCCTGAAAGAGACACCCCACATGCATACCATCCCCCGAATCCTTCCGCACCTCTTACGCAAATAACTCCACCACCAACCGCTCCAACAATGCCAAGGGTATTTCCCACTCAACTACAACAACCCAATGTCACGAGGGCTTCTAATCCTCAATTCTCAGTTGGTTCTAACAATCTTATGTTGAAAAGACCTTTCTTTAGAACCAACAATCCAACTAAGCCCTCACCCTCACAAGCGGTTGAACATCTAAACACCTCCGTACCAAATAAAGTTTCGGTACCTTCTTCAATCTAAAAATCAAGCTCAATGCATATGGTTATGTTAACACATACAATCTTAGACTGGATTAAGGTGGGCCACCTTCCCAAAAAATTCTCTAACCTTGGAAGTCCCCTAATTTATCTCCAAGTCACTGGGAATGAACCTTGTAAAGCTCTTATGGACTCAGGTTCTGGAGTCAACCTAATATCATAGGAGATGTACAAAGCTTGGAACTTGCCTCCATTAAGGAAGAGTAACATTCGACTTGAGCTAGCTGACCAGTCCATCACTATCTCCTTGGGACTAGTGGAGGACATTGTTACCACTGTTTGTGGGTGGTCGTATCTTGTAGACTTCCTAGTGATTCAAGTAACTAACAGTAAGGGGAACTTCTCAGTAATAATGGGAAGAGTGTCGCTAAGTATGATAGATGCACACCTAGGAATCTGCAATCTTTCCTTGGAAATATCCAAGAAAAACACTTTTGGAAAGATTGAGAGGAAGAAAGTTCCATGCATCGCATACAGTGACACCAGGTGCCATTGCATGCAAAAATCATGAGTTATGCGAAGTTTAGCATTTCCTACATACAATCGTTGTGCACAAGAAGTTAATATACAAAGGTGCCTATATGCAGCAGCCACACGACAAGAGGACACCCTGTGGTTGATGGCTAATCAAGAGAGTGACTCAATAACATGCATGGAATTAACTGAGGGGATAACTAGTGCTTACATTAGAAGCACAGACACACTTGAGCAAGTCCATTGCCAACTTCCCAACCTTGGCCTTGAAAACATCAACTGAGGAAAGTTGGAAATTCTTGAGAGATTTAAACAAGAGCCCCTCGATTTGAAACCATTACCCACCGATCTGGATTATATGACTCTTGAAAATGGAAAATCAATAATTTTCAACACAAAACTTGTCCCCAAGCAAAAAGAAAGCCTATTGAAAGTGATAAATAAATGGTCAAAAGCCTTTGCTTGGTCATATCCCGAGCTAATTGGAATAGACCCTAGGATATGCTAGCATAGAATTTACATGGACCCCTCCATGAAGCCTCGAAAACAACCACAAAGGTGATTGAACCCAAAATTAAAACAAGTAGTAAAAAAAGAGATAGAACAACTCCTCAAGGTCGGGTTCATATATCCCATTGCTGATAGTGAATGGGTTAGTCCTCTAGTAATCGTGCCTAAGAAAGGAGGCAAATGGAGGGTGTGTATAGATTTTAGGCTACTGAACATGGCAACATTCAAAGATCATTTTCCATTTCCGTTCATTGACCAAGTCTTGGACACTATAGTGAGGCATCGCTATTATAGTTTTCTAGATGGGTATAGTGGATATAATAAAATACGAATAGCACCAGAAGATCAAGCCAAAATAATGTTCACCAGTCCCTAGGGAACATTTGCATATAAAAAAATTCCATTTGGCTTGTGCAATGCCCCTGCCACATTTCAATGTTTAGTCCTAAGCATCTTTCAATAGTAGATAGGGAACAGAGTGGAAGTCTTTATGGACGAATTCTCCACTTATGGGACAAGCTTTGATCAAGCCCTGGACCGATTAGGGCAAGTGCTCAAATGATGTGTTGAAACCAACTTGAAGCTTAACTGGTAGAAAAGCCACTTGATGGTTCAAGAGAGCGTAGTACTGGGGCATAAGATTTCATAGTCAGGAATAGAGGTAGACCCAGAAAAGGTTAAAGTCATCCAAGGAATCACCCGATAACCAGAAACTGTCAAAGACATTCAGTCATTCCCTGGACACATTGGCTATTATAGGAGATTCATTGAGAACTTCTCCAAAATTGCCAAATCGTTGGTAGAATTAACGAAGTAAGATGCACCATTCGAATGGACCATGGAATGTGAACGAGCATTCCAAACTCTAAAACAAAGGTTTGTGGAAACTCCCATTCTACAAGCCCCTGACTAGCCCAGACCATCCCATATAATGATTGACGCTTCTAATTATGCCTTAGAAGCCATATTGACATAGTTAGATGAACAAAAATGCCCTTATTACATCCACTATGCAAGTAAGAGTATCGCCGGTGCACAACTCAACTACACAACTACAGAAAAGGAATTACTGGCTGTAGTGTTTGCACTGGAAAAATTTAGGCACTATGTGTTAGGTTACAAAGTGTACATTCATATGGATCATAGTGTAATTAGGTTCCTCATGAACAAGCCAATGGTTAGGCCTTGTATTATACATTGGTTGGTAATCCTTCAGGAGTTCGACTTAACAATAGTAGACTGAAAAGGCATTGAGAACATAGTTGCAAATCACTTATCTTGGTTGCATTGGGACAACAAAGAGGACGGATATGCCATATCTGATCATTTTCCTAATGAAACCCTCTTTGCCGGTGTAGTGAATAACCAACCCATGAGCATGAATTGGTATAGTAGAATTTTCACTTATCTCCTTTCCCAACAAACACCACAGGGTTTGGACTTTAGGAAGAAGCAATAGTGTCTTCACAAAACCAAGTACTTCATGGAGATCAAAGGATAACTTTACCAAGTTTTTCCTGATGGCTTGGTTTGATGGTGTGTACCCGATGTGGACCAACTAAGAGTTCTCTAGGATGCTCATGAGGGCCCTTGTGGGGGTTACTATGTAGGGAGACAAACGACTATCAAGATCCTGCTTGCAGAATATTACTGGACAACACTATTTCAGGATGTCCATCATTTTGTCCAATCTTGTAAGCACTGTCAATGTGATGGTGGAATGACTGCTAGAATGGAGGGTCCGCAACAATGGATCCAACCTTTGAAACTCTTCAACATCTAGGGAATAGACTTTATGGGGCCCATTACACCAATGTCCAATGGAAAAGCATATATCATTGTTGCTGTTGACTATCTAACAAAATGGGCCGAAGCAGCTGCTGTAATAGATTGCACATCGTCTACAACTGCACGATTTGTACAAAAACAAGTCATTAATAGGTTTGGTGTGTCACGTGCACTCATCTCGGATAACAGAATGCATTTCATGGGTGCAACCTTTCAAAAATTGATGCAACGCTTAGGGGTTGAACATAAATTGACTACACATTATCACCCCTAAGCTAATGGCCAAGTTGAGGTTTCTAATCAAGAGATCACTAGAATACTAACAAGGACAATTAGTAAATATAGGAAAGATTGGAGCACTAAACTGAATGATGCTCTCTGGGCATACCACTCCACTTGGAAACTCCCTACAGGCTACTCTCCCTATGAGTTAGTGTACAGAAAACTCCCAAAATTTCCAATTCAGACTGAGCTTCATACACTATCCATGGCATGTGACCTCCACCTTGACCTTGATCTAGCACAAAAAAAAAGATTGGCAACTTTAAATGTACTAGATGAAAATCGATTGGTTGCCCTGTCATCAAACGAGTTGCACAAAGCACATAACAAGTAACGTCATGACTTAAGAATTTGAAAGGTTAAGTACCAACTAGGAGATAAGGTCCTTTATTGGAACCCCACACATGTACCACAATGCACAAAATTCCAAACATTGTGGGAAGGACCTTACATTATTCATACAACCTTCCCCTCAAGAGCCATGACAATACACAAGCTTGAAAGCCCTGATAAGAGGTTACTAGTCAATGTGCAACAAACAAAACCCTTCCATGAACTAAGAACAGCGAGTGCAAATTACACCTCTGATAACGGATGACCACGTTCATTATTTTAGATCTCTCCCTTTCAATTCAGTCATGGGGGAGATGGCCATCTGTGCTAATCAATTGAGGCCTTCAGTTCTTTTAAGTTTTTGTTTTACACATTTTTGTTTTACATATTTTTGTTTTACAAATTTCTTTAACTTTTCTTATTTTTGTTTTACAACGTCTTTTATACTTTTTTCATTTCTTTTTATGTGTGTGTGTGTTTTATCCATTTTGTTAAGTTTGTCATCCAATAAGTGCTTCAAAGATGGTATGAACTGTTTCCTATTGATTGCTAATGTTTGGGTTTTTACCTTTAAGTTACGATGTTGATGCTAAGGTATGGTTCTTTTGATATAGCAAGCAATGAGTCCACATCATCCATGCATCTATAAATTTCTATGGTCTCTCTTGGCTTGGAACTGTACAGTCCCTTTCTCAATAATAAGAACTATCAACGAATCTATGATTGGGCATTTCTCAAACTAAGGAAGAACTCGAGGAGTGAAAGGGTGTGACTTCAAGGGGATTTGATGCAGTTTTGTTGGCCATTCTCTTATGTGCTTGGATTTTTTCTTCTTGAGTTTTCTTACCATTTTGATGTCATCCAATTCGAGAAGTTGAGCAAATAAAAATAATAAGTCTTTGCATGGTGTGGTTCTCATGCAAAAACACAAAAAAAAAAAAAAAATAGTGAGAATTCAAAGCACACCCCTTAGACAAAATAATCATTTGGGCTACAAACATTGGTTATGGAACTAAAATAAACATGTTCCCTCTAACTAAGGCCCTTCTCGCTTCTTACCTCCTCATCTTTCATTTCGTCGAAATGGTGGTGGCTCTTGGGTGAAGGCATTCTTGTTACTTTGGGAGGATGGATTAGCTAAATGTATTAATGTGGAGTCATTGGATGTGGTTTGTTTGAGGCTGAAGTTGGAATGAGATTTACCAAGTCACATTAATCATTAAACACATAAGGGGCTGTACATCGCCTTGCTCTTGAGATTCCATTCCATTCTCGTCTTGCCATCATTCTTTCTCCATTGTTCACCTCATTGTCAGTTGTATCATTAGTGTATATTTTGGTTGACACATTGTTTCCTTTTTGGTAAATTCTTGTGGTTAAGACTTTAACTCTTATTTCCAAAGCCTACGGACTCTTTGAATGTGGGTTTGTTAGGGCATTAAGGGCATGAGCCTGCTTTGGGGAGGACCCATTGGCATTCCTATTTAGTGCACCAGTTAAATTCTTTCCCTTAACATTTTTGCAATCAACTCTATTTTGTTCATTTCCATCTTGACATCCATTTCATTGACATCACAGTTGTCTCTTTTTCTTCATCCTTATTATTCCTTCTCTTTTTCCATTCTATCGCTACTGGAGGTTCGCTCTTAGTGATGGGGGTCCTGACCCAATTTTTTCGATTTTCGCCTAACCCCTACACCTTCGGTAGTCACCATTATTATATCTCCAGTATCTGCATCAGCGATATATCAACTCAGCCAATGGACCTTTCACCGAAGCAAGGTATGAACTCCATTGTGATTCATTTACCCTTGCTAGTATAAGACTATGTTGTGTGTGCAGATGGCAATCACGCAACAACGGATTGGATTTGGAGAAAACACTTGGAGTGGATCGGTGCTGAAGTAGTCATACAAGGAACGAGATTGATGGCACACTTATGAATAGACAACGAAAGGAGAAATCTTGGCGTTGGTAGTAGCATACTTCTTCTCTCTTCTCTCTCAGCTGTCAAATACAACTTGATGTTAAATGTATAAGGTGTTCACTTTGTTGTTGTGAACACTAGTTTTGTCTTGTTCTGTAAGGATGATCCGTTCACATGTCATCCCATTCACCATTAGTTCCATTCAAGTTAATAATCCCATACCTTCCCAATATTTTGTAAGGAACTCGAGGACGAGTTTCTATTCAATCATGGGGGTATGATAGGAAACGATATTGCATGGGCTGCAATATCGAGTACGCGATATTGCATCCCCCGCAATATCACGTACATGATATCGCGTCTTCCCTTGCGATATCGTGTATGTGATATCGCAGCGCACTGCCAAATCTATAAATAAGAGGTAGCTCTCCCTTGTTTCTCCATCTAGATCTAGACCCTTAGCGAAACTCTAGCATTTTTACCTCTCCAGAGATAGAATAATTTCCATGTGCCCGTAGTAGGAGTCCCAAAGTGAACGGATCTTTATTCGAGCAAATATTGTACCTGAGCACAAGTTTATGTATGAAAATAAAGACGAACTTTTGGATAAACCTTGCAGTGCATGGACTAAGCTAAATAGGACTTTAATTATTGTTAATGTTTAAATGCTTTATTATTTAATTAAATCTCTCTCAACCCTTAACTCCTAGTTAAGTGCATTCAGTATGACCACTTCGAGCACGTGTGTTACACTTGGTAATCCCAGTAACGAATAGCATTTGGTAATCCCAGAAGGTTGCATTGGTTCAGGGTGTGAACGACAAGTGGGACGGATACTGATGCTAGGTATTAGAACTTAGTTAAAGTTAGTTACTTAGTCTCTTCACCCTTTCATTCATTAGCATAGGCGATAAAACATAAAATATATAAAAAATCACATACCTCAAACTTACTTAACCATACAGCCATGACAAATACAAGTAAGTCTGGGAAGACAATGAACGATTAACCTTAAGTGTTCCATAAGGCGTGTAGGCACTGAGTCTGCGGAGTTCGACTGGATCACACATGTAACGCTCATATTTGTATGGTTGAGTGTAGGGGTACCTCGCCACTCATCAATTAAAATAAAAATTAATTAAACACAAATTAAATAATTAACAATATGTAAGTAAGATTTAAAAACTATCAATTTTGGGGTTTAACAATGCTCATTTAAGTCTCGAGAGAGTTAATAGATGAACAAAAGACAAAACTCTTTTTAGATAGCTACCTAGATGACTCATACGTTACCTTACCATCATGTCAAATTATAAACCTTTGGTACTAGGCAAAAATATAGCTTTTAAGAACCAAAGCAAAGAGCTTGAAAAGTGCACAAAATCCTTACTAATTGCTATTTGTTAAGGCAAATCGAACATATTTACTACTTTTTAAGGCAGACTAAACATACTTAGTCTAATCATATGTGAAAATCTTAGATTTAAACAACAATATAGAAAAGGTAGCTTCTTTTCCTTTAATATCATTCCATTAATAATTTTTAAGAATTAGAAGTTTTATTTACTCTTACTCCACATTGAAGGTGAAAAAAGTTCATATTACTAAAAGTATGTGTTGTGCAAAACTTTTCTACCAACATAAAAAAAAACAAAAAACAAAAACAAAAGAATGGAGTGAGAAAGAAAGAAGGGAGATGAACAGAAAGGAATGGAGTGAGAGAGAAAAAAACAAGATGATGAGTGGCGAGGTACCCCTACACTCAACCATATGAATACGAGCGTTCACGCATGATCTGGTCAAACTCTGTGGACAGGCTAGTTGTGGTATCTAGATCATTACACATTGATCATAGTTCTCTATCTTCCCACCTATACTAGTATTTTCTTTGTCACGTATGGTTTAGTCCAGAGTGAGGTGTATGATGTGATCCTAAACTAATGCTACTCCTAGAGACAATGGAAAATAACTTTGTTTAAACTAATAAGGAATAATAAATGAAGTCTAAGCTAGCCTAAGTGTGATGAGCATTCATCCCTTAATCATCTGCATACATCTTGGACCTCGTGCATGACTACTACTGAGATTACCAAGCGTAAATCCTAGGTATGCTACTGGGTTACCAAGAAGTCACACTTAAATGCTCATGATTAAGTCGTACTCATTCTGCATTTAACAACATGAATAGTAAATGATGATAAAGAAATATTAACTAAGAAAACAATAAATAATAATAAAAATTAACAGTAATAATTAAACAATTAAAACTAAGTGAATGCTGCAATGAAGTAATCTTGATCTTTATTTTCAGTCATGTGCATGTCCAAGTACGTCACACTTGAATAAAGGTGCCATACAATTACAAGCATCACACTGCGGGCATGCACTTGGGAAAATAATCTAACTCCTACGGAAACAAAGTGCAAGGGCTTTGCTACAACTACTTGAAGGATCTTCAAATGAGGCGGAAGGCCCTCTTATTTATAGGCTGAGATAGGCGGCTATGTAAACGGGGCCACGTCGACGCAGGAAGGCTATGTTGACGAGCCTACGTCGACGCAGCTGTGTATACGCGGCCTAGTCGATGCATCAACGTGGCTGTGTATACGCAGCCTAGTCGACGCATCGACTTAATGACACTTCATCATACCCCCACGATTGAATAACAACTCATCCTTGAGTCAAAGAAGATGAGGAACAAGCTCAATTGAATACACAGTGGATAGGTATGGGATTCTTGACTGACTAGAAATTTATTCATGCTGTAGTGGAGAATTAAACAAAATTTGGACACCGACACAAAACTTGTGGAACTCATGGGGTTCCTTGTAGTGGTGGCACCTCCATGGGTGCCTTTCCTTTGTCCTGCGTGCCCAGCTTCTGAGATTGATACCATTGAAGAAGCACCTGACATTTCTCCTTTTCTATTTAAGGATTATGAGCCATCCATGCTGATGTTCCAATGTTTGATGGAGTCAGCACTTTTCATGGGCACGGCAGCTACAGGAACGCTTGATTGGCCTTGACATGCCATGCCGCAAATAGTCGTCATTTCTCTTCATAGGCTTAGGCCATGACCTCTCCTCCCTTTGCTTGGATAGATTATGCAATAACAAGAGTTGCATGATGGATGCTGAATGATTGCCTTCTACTTTGCATGTTCTGCATGAGGTCCTTGGCCTCTACCTCCCCCAGGTCATTCGGTTGCACCTTGAGAAGGTCCTCCTTGTTGTCTTCTTTTAGGGGCCATCTATAATCACACAAAGATCAATTGTTAGTAAGGTTATTGAAAAAATTTCAATGATTTCATACCTTAATCATTGGCTTTAATAAATGTTGAATTCTTTACTTAGTATGATTTTAGAGTTAGAAATTTTTCAAGGAAGTTGCCCTAAAAGTTTAATGTTGGACCTGGTTTTGAGGAACATTTGATAAAATGATGACAAAGAAAAGAATAGATCTGGCAATGAAGTACTCAGAGGGTATAAGATGATGTGGTGGTGTGCAACAAGTACAAATTACAAAAGTTATGCAAGTGGGTCCTCCCCAAAGCAGGTTCCAACCTATATGCCCTTGCGTAACCACATCTTAAGATGTCCATAGGCGCTAGAATGGTTAAATGTAATCTATACCGATGCAACAAAACACACACATGTAGTTACCACCATGATGAGGTATGAATTCAATGCTATACAAGACACGAGTCACAAATACATGAACAAAGAGGTGGAATGAATCGGAGAAGGGATTGCAGAGATTGGGACGTGAGGTAACTGACTCAGGGCACAATGAATTCTATGTGTACAACATGATTAAAGTGTCATTAACCTGTCATTCCAAGATCAGGACCAAGTCCATTCCTATAATCAGTGACACCACATTGTTTCATCCCATGATGAATGACTATGAGAGTACCAAAACAACAAGGTGTACGATCACTTGGCGTTTTGTTCAAGGGAGGAGTGAATTTTGTTTTGTGGCACTTTGTTTTTCTTCTTTTCTTTTTCTCTTTTTATTAATACTAAATCTAGAGAAGCCACCAACCATCAGGCATGGGTGCATGTCTTTCCAGTGGGACCCCCTAGAACAACATTGGATTTTTGAGTGCCCTTTTGATTACTCTTACTCCCATTTTTCATTAAATCTATAAGGATCTTAGTACAACCACGTTGCATGATAACTCCCACAGACGTCACCAAAGAGAATCCACAAGTCCCCTTGATGTCATACCCTAATCATTTCCTCTCGATCCATCCTTCTTCATTCTGGGTACAATGAACATAAGATTAATTTTAAGTTCAAAAATGTTAAGAATATCACTGTAACCTCGAACAGAACCTCTTATTTGTAGAGTGGATGTGTGGGTGTAGTGGGCCCACTGTCCAAATAATTGATCACTCGAGACTCGATAACATAGAACACACCTCAACCAACGAGCCACATGAGTGTTTTATTCGTAGATGAGATTACTTATAAAAACATAAAAAAGACAGAAAGACAAAAAGATAAAAAGATAAAATAAGAAATTGAGAAATGAAAATCTGGAAAACAAAAAGTTGAAAAATTAAAGAAATAGAAAAAAATATTTATTAATTCTTTGTTGTTAGAATGGAGGATACCCCTCATAACTAAATGGTTGAGCATGTCTAGAATTAATAAATGGAAGGTGGGGATCCTTGCATGTTGGAAATATTGGGTCTCGGTGATACTTACCCCATTGGGGTTCACACACTTGATTAGAGTTGACATAGTGGGGCAAGTTATAAAATGTGGTTAATTTATAAGGAGTTGACCCACTATGGTACTTGCGACTGTAAGATGGTATGCAAGGATCAACATGTCTCCCCATGTGGCAATATTCATTGGGCCCCATGGTTGTTAGAGTATTGAGTGGTGGCCTTAATAAGGTAACATGAGGCATTGGGTTCGAAGAGGAAGATGGACCACAGTGTTGGATTTGTGCTGAGTTAGCGGATGCAGTGGTTTCTGAACTGTGGTGTCCCTTTTGACGGTCATGTCTAAAGAAGGGGTGCCTTTGATGTTGTGAAGGACCTCCACTGCTATTGATAGTAGCAGCATAAGTAACATTTGCAGGTTTGTGCTGTGGTGAAAAATCTTCTGGCATAGTTGGTGGTGATGTAGAAGGGGGTGAAGCATGAGAATATTGAGGTTGAGGAGAACTATAAGGCACATGAGGTGGTGATCTTGTTGGAGAGGACATGGGTGGATAGTACTTGGGAGAATGATAATGATGAGGCAAGGTAGATGATGCTGATCTTATTGTAGAAATAGGGTGTTGAACATAATAAGAATTTGGTGTTGGGGCATACAAAGGGTATGGTCCAGTTGGTGGTGGTCTCCCCCACGACTAAGGTTTTTGCCACTGTGGTTGGACATAGTATTTTTGTACGAACTATGGATATAACATTCCTTCCCAATGCTCATGTAAATGTGACAAGATTGGACATTGACCCTTGGGGTGATCATACAAGAAAATATTACATTGATACATATGATTGGTAGTTGAGTTCTTATCCTTATTCTTTTCTACCCTTTTTTTCGATTGTCGCATGGTGTCTTGTCCTGTTTCTCAATTTGGCATAGTTTGTCCTCTAATAATGTTGGCATATTCTCCACATCTTTCTTGTACCCAGTCCGTCATCTTATTGATCATTACCTTAATTTCATCTAGTGATTGTATGATTGGCAAAGATGATTCCACCTCCTTGAAGTGAGTTGATTTCTCCTCTTCATGATCATGGACCCTTATTAAGTTAACATTTTGGTCCTGTTGATAACATTCAACATTCTCCCATTTGGCTATTTCTCCTTCTTCTTTTTCTATCTGCTTGATAAGCTCTTGGAGTTGATGGGTTCGTAGCTCATATAGTTGGCCTCGGGCGTACATCCCTAAGGTCTCCCTTGTTTCATCACGGATCCCATCTATGATATGGTACATTAGCCTCTCCTCAGAGAACCCATGGCCTGGGCAGTTGTTTAATAGTGCATAATATCTTTCTAAGGCCATGTCCAAGGGTTCATGTTGCACTTGTTTCCATTCTTGGATTTGTCTCCTCAAGGCTGACACTCTCGCATAGGTTTGATATCTTTTGTTGAAGAGTTCTACCATTGTTGGCCAACGTCGAATTGATTTTGGTTTTAATGACCTATACCATACTTTTGCTTGGCCAACGAGTGTCAAAGGAAAGAGATTAACTTTTTTTCACCCATTATCAATATTGTTCCATGTACAAGCATCATAGAAGGCTTGTAAATGTTGTTGCAGACTTGAATCATAGCCTCCTGAAAACTTGAGAAAGTTGTTTAAATCAAGCATGGGTAGACAACTTTCCTTGCAATGCCTGCGGGCTATTCGAACAGCCTCTTGTATTTCTGTTAAGCTTGTAGTGGCCAGTAGGTGTTCATCTTCATTGGGTAAGTTATGCTTTCATGCGTTGGGACGATGTTTTCTTTGTTTATGTTTATAAGAAACCCCCACCTCGGGTTGCGTACTCTAATCTTCATTGTCATAATATTCGTTGGTTCTCCAATGAACTGCCTCACTAAATGTGGCATTATTATAGTCTTGTGAGAGAGACATGGTTGTAAATTTGTGTGTGATTTAATTAAAAATTATTATTAATATTTTTGTGAAAGATATATTGTCAAGGATTTGTTATAGCGATCTTGTATGATGTAACTAATCTAAATAACTAGCACCATCCTTGGCAACGACGCCAATGATGAGTGGCGAGGTACCCCTACACTCAACCATAAGAATACGAGCGTTCATGCATGATCTGGTCGAACTCTATGGACAGGTTAGTTGTGGTATCTAGATCGTTACACGTTGATCGCAGTTCACTGTCTTCCCACCTGGACTAGTATTTGCTTTTTCATGTATGGTTTAGTCCAGAGTGAGGCGTATGATGTGATCCTAAACTAATGCTAATCCTAGAGACAATGGAAAATAACTTTGTTTAAACTAATAAGTAATAAGAAATGAAGTCTAAGCTAGCCTAAGTGTGATGAGCATCTGTCCCTTAATCATTCGCACGCATCTTGGACCTTGTGCACGACTACTACTGGGATTACCAAGCGTAAATCCTAGGTACGCTGCTGGGTTACCAAGTAGTCACACTTAAATGCTCATGATTAAGTCGTACTCATTCCGCATTTAACAACATGAATAGTAAATGATGATAAATAAATATTAACTAAGAAAATAATAAATAACAATAACAATTAATAGTAATAATTATACAATTGAAACTAAGTGAATGCTGCAATGATGAAGTAATCTCGATCTTTATTTTCGATCATGTACATGTCCAAGTATGTCACACTCGGATAAAGGTGTCATACAATTATAAGCATCACATTGCGGGCATGCACTTGGGAAAATAATCTAACTCCTATGGAAACAAAATGCAAGGGCTTCACAGCAACTACTTTAAGGATCCCCAAATGAGGCGGAAGGCCCTCTTATTTATAGGTTGAGATAGGTGGTTGCGTAAACGGGGCCACGTCGATGCAGGAAGGCTATGTCGATGAGCCTGCGTCAATATGGCTGCGTATATACGGCCCCATATACATGGCCCTGTATATGCGGCCTAGTCAATGCATCGACTTAATGACACTTCATCACAAGATAAATATGAATTATGTGAGAGAGAAACAAGGAAGATAAACATGAAATTTTTTGACCTTTTGGTATGTCAAAACATTAAGGAAAATGAAGAACAAGGTTGTTGTGTGGTTGTGTGATTTTTTTTTATGCAGGACAAGAAACCTTGGATCAAGACAAAAAGGTTTGTAGAAGTTTGATGAACATGGACAAGGAACGAAGATTTCAAAGGATAATGAAGATAAAGAAAGACATCTCTAAGAAACAGTAAATGTCTTGGCAGAATTGAAGGCAGCATAGGCAAAGATGTCTTTGAAAAATAGTAAATGTCTTTCATCAGGCAAAGATGTCTTCACCAGAAAAAGACATCTTCATAGAATGCAAGCTAGTTTCAGAAAGACGTCTTTCACCAAAAAAGAGGTCTTCCTAGAATAGAGATCAAATGTAGAAAGATATCTCATTCATGAAGAAGACGTCTTCCATGACCATTAGCTAGTTATTGCACGAGTTCTAAGATGAATTTGGAAACACAGTGGCTATAAGAAGACATCATTCTTATTAGAAAAAGTGCAAGATTTTGTATGATTATTGTGTAATCATTTAGCAATCATTGTTATAATTGTCGCTCCTCATTGTTTTGTCTTTTTTTTATTGTAAAGTGAGTTGTACCTCAAGTACAAGGATCAAAAAACTAAGTTGCATTCATTCCTTGTAATCATTTTTCTCTTTTGTTGCCCTACGAGGTTGATGTGCTTCTTGTAGGAAGACATCTTGCTTGAGCTTGTCGGGATCCTGCGGGATTGAGTGTTAGTGTAGCACCACAACACTCTGCAATGAAGCTCAAGTTGTAAAGGTAGTGAGATCCTTGAAATCACATTCTAAGCTTGTTGAGGCATTGCAAGGTTGAGAGTTTTCATAGTGACGAAACTCTCCTTAGTGGAGCTCAAACTTTGTAAAGGTTATGATTTCCTCTAAACCACATTTTTGAAGGAACAAAGTCTAGAGGTGTGTAAGCGATCTACCCTTTAAGTGTAGACTACCCAAGTTGGGAAACCACATTAAAATTGGTTGTGTTCTTTGTGTTGGAGAATTTTTGATTTGAAGAACTTATTCATCCTCGATCTCCCTCTCCTCCCCCCCCTTCTAAGTTCAACAATCCTTAAGTGGTATCAAAGCTTGGTGCTTTTGTACTCTACATCAATCTTCAAGAATAAACATGGAAGGGGCAATCAACATTATACACATCTGGATGTGCTTCATCAATTGTTGTGCTCAATTCCTATATCACATCTTCTATAAAGGTAAGTCTCTCATTCCCTTCCTTTCATTCAGAAATAAAGAAAAGTATACTTGTAAATTTGATAAAACTCATAACAATTTGAATGATGTTTTCTTTGAAGAAAGGTATGGGATATTTTTCCATGAAGTTATTTCTTTTCAAAATTTGTGTATTGAGATAAAATATGCTTTACATGCTAAGGAAATAAAAATTAAAGTTCTTAATGATGAATGTTTTTATCTTAAGAATGAGAACTTTGACCTTAACACTAAGATTCAAAAAGTAACCAATGTGATTGAGTAGATGAGTAAGAGCTTTAAAGACAAAGAAAGAGGTAAAATTTTTTCAAGTTTTAATTTTGATTCTTCTTGAATAGAATGTTTGATATGTGGTAGAAGAGGCCATATGGTCTTTAAATGTTCTAGTAATGATAGGTTACAACGAAAGGACAGAAATGATGAAGCGATGAGAAAGACCAACTTCTACTTGAGTTGGGATGATGAAGAACAAAGTAAAGAAAAGATGAAGGATGATGCAAAGGATTCACACCTCATTTGTATGGCTCTCATAGATGATGACACTGATACCTCAGATGATAAATTTAATGAGGATGAGAGGTTTGATTTATTGTGTAATGAACTTTTAAATTTTCAAAATCTTTGCACAAAGTTGAACAAAACAAAGGATCAAGAAATTTCTTTATTGAATACAGACCTCAATTTGATCTCACTAAGGAAATCTCAGACCTCAAGGCTAAGAATAAAGAACTAACCAAGTCATGTGAGAAAATCAAGGAAGAACTTGCAGATGCCAAACTTGTGAAAGGCTAGTCAAGGAAAAAGAGTCCCTTTAGATAATTTTTGGATAAGGAATAAGTCCACATGATAACAGTGGGTTGGATGTTATACACAAGATGAATCATCTACACCAAACCCATCTCAACCAAAGGTCCCTCCAAAGAATGAAGAACCAATAGAAACCTTAATTCTCAATTGCAAGTAAGGTAAGTTGAGGTAAGTTTTTATTTCCTTGCTTACTAAATATCGTGTCAATATTTAATTTGAAAAGACTAAATTGTGTTGATGTGTGCTTACTTCATTTCAAGCTATGGGATGTTAGCTTAAGTATTCAACAAATGTTAAGATTAGTGCTTGTAAGAGAAGATATTTAATATTGTTAGAATATTTTAATTATGGTATCTCTTGTATGAGCATGATGTGATTAATCTTATAATTGAATGAAAATTTGTGGTACTTGTAAACTTTTAAAAGTTTTTATTAGAAAATCATCTTTTGATATATTAGTTTCAAGTGATTTAAAATCCTTACATAAATTTCATGAACTAATAAGCTTTTTGCCTTGAGATATGGGTTTGTTCTGAAATCATAAAGTTAAGTTTCTTTTGGAAGATTTTTTTTGTATGATAATTGAAGAAATTGAATTAGTACCTTTGATGCAATTCATGAATCTTTTGAGAAAATTATCATTGCAAAACGAATCATTATGAAGTACTATTAATAGGAGGCTTTAGTATCCACACTTGATCTTCATGTTGAATTGCAAGGATAGTACTTTGATGAAAAAAAATCAATAATATAAGTTGATCCAAAAGGACCCAAAGGGAGCATTAGAATCTACACATATGCAAGGGGAGCCTGTACCTAATCCAAGAAGCCACCAATGTAGGGGGAGTCTCTTGAGGCTTTTACTAAAAGATACTCAAGTAGCAAAACTTTATATTTCAACTCACCCTTAGCTAAAAATGAGCAAGGAAGAGCATATTCATTTGGTAATGTTGTTAAAAAAAGGGACATTTATTACTCCATATCCAAAGATGAACATTTATGGTGAAAGATCTTGATGTTTATATGAATACCTGTGAGCTCTATTTATTGTCTTTGACCTTTTGTATGTTGAGAATATGTCTTTTTAAGTACCTAAGGCCCTTATTGAAAATATGAATTGAGTTGTACTAGAACAAGTGTTCATGATGTCATTTGGTAAGATATGAGGTATATCCATATGCTATTTTTTGCCTTCAAAATGATTATCATATATTAGTTTATGAATCTTCTTTTGGATATACAGTTGATTGGTTGTTTTTGATCTTTTGATATATTTAGCATGATTAGATGTGTCGCTTTGTCTTAAAAGTTGAATATGCATGTTTTAAAATCTCTTGCCATGAACTTGCTATCAAATTGTTGATCTTTTTAAAAGAATGTTAGATGATTCTAGAACCATGGTAGGCTTGGATTAGCTATGCTTCTTTTTGTGAACAAATGAAGGACTACTCTTGATAAAAACTATTTTTACTTCATTATCCCTATGAAATTAATGAGATGTGTACTCTTCAATTGGTTTTCTTGCAAAATGATTTTATGTCATGCACATCTATATCATGAAACATTTTTATAGGTGTTTAGATTCTTTTGGGTTCTATCCATATCGGGGAAGAGATTTATGTGATAATGGTTATGCTATTTATGCAATGGATCTCCATAACTATATGTTTTTTTTCTAAAATGATAGATATTTAAGATAGAGGTTTATATGCATCATCCTTTTTGGTCATGTCCAAAAAGGGGGAGAAGTAGCTTATGTATTGTGATATTGTGATAAATACTAATCCATTTTCTTAAGTTTTGGAAATTACCAAAAAGGGGAAGATTGTTGACCTTTTGGTATGTCAACATGTTAAGGAAAATGGAGAACAAGGTTGTGGTGTGGTTGTGTGATTGTTGTGTATGTAGGACAAGAAACCTTGGATCAAGATAAGAAGGTTTGTAAAAGTTTGATGAACATGAACAAGGAATAAAGATTTCAAAGGAAAAATGAAGATGAAGAAAGATGTCTTGATAGAATTGAAGGCAACATAGGCAAAGATGTCTTTAAAAAATAGCAAACATCTTTCATTAAGCAAATATTCCTTCACTAGACAAAAATGTCTTCATAGAATGCAGGCTAGTTTCAAAAAGATATCTTTCACTAGACAAAGACATCTTTCTAGAAAGGAGACCAAATGTAGAAATATGTCTTAGTCATGAAGAAGACATCTCCATGACTATTAGCTAGCTATTGCACAAGTTCCAAGATGAATTTGAAAACATAGTGGCTATAGGAAAACATCATTCTTATTGGGAAAAGGGCAAGCTCTTGTATAATCGTTGTGTAATGATTTGGCAATCATTGTAATCATTTTTGTTCCTCATTGTTCTATCTTTTATCTATTGTAAAGTGAGTTGTAACTCAAGTACAAGGATAAACAAACTAAGTTGCATTCATTTCTTATAATTATTGTTATTTTCTATTGCCTTGTAGGGTTGATGTGCTTCTTGCAGGATTTTTTCAGGATCCTATGGGATTGAGTGTTGGTGTAGTACCACAACACTACAGAGTGGAGCTCAAGTTGTAAAGGTAGTGAGATCCTTGAAAACACATTCTAAGTTATAGGGTTGAGTGGTTGGTGCAGTGTCACAACACTTTGGAGTGGAGCTTAGAGATTATACAGGGTGTGGTGCCCTTCAGACTAACCTTGAGCTTAGTGGAACCTTGCAGGGTTGAGAGTTGTTACAGCAATGAAACTCTCCTTAGTAGAGCTCAAACTTTGTAAAGGTTGTGGTTTCTTCTAAACCACATTTTTGAAGAAACAAATTCCAGAGGTGTGTAAGTAGTCTACCATCTGAGTGTGAACTACCTGATGAGTGGTGAGGTACCCCTACACTCAACCATATGAATATGAGTGTTCACGCACGATCTAGTTGAAGTTCGAGGATAGGCTAGTTGTGGTATCTAGATCGTTACACATTGATTGTAGTTCGTTGTCTTCCCACCTGGACTAGTGTTTGCTTTGTCATGTATGGTTTAGTCTAGAGTGAGGTGTATGATGTGGTTTCTAACCTAGTGCTACTTCTAGAGGCAATGGAAAATAACTTCAATTAAGCTAGGAGGAAAAAGGGAGAGAGAATCTAAGCTAATGGGACATGGAAGTAGAGAGTCTAAACTAGCCTAAGTGCGATGAGCATCCATTTTTTAATCATCCATACAAATCTTGGACCTCATGCACGACTACTACTAGGATTACCAAGCACAGATCCTAGGTCCACTACTGGGTTACCAAGTAGTCACACTTAAATGCTTGTGATTAGTCGTAGTCATTCTGCATTTAACAACAGTAATAGTGATGAGTGACGAGGTACCCCTACACTCAACCATACAAATACGAGAATCTCACATGCGATCTGGTCAAACTCCAAGGACTAAGTGCTTATGCGCCTTAATGGAACACTCAAGGTTAATCAATTGTTGTCTTCCCAAACTTACTTGTATTGTCACAGTTGTATGGTTAAGTAAGCTTGAGGTGTATGATTTTTATAACTTTTATCTTTTTGGTGTCTTATGCTAATAGGGGAAGATAAGGAGAACTAAGTGACTAACTTTCATTAACTATTCACTAACTAAGTTCTAATTGTCCTAACACCAATATCCATTCCCACTTGCTGCACACATCTTGAACTAGTGCAATGCTACTGGGATTACCAAACGCTACTCGTTACTGGGTTACCAAGCGCTACAAACATGCTCAAAGCGGTCGTACTGAGTGTACTTAACTAGAAGAGTCAAGGGTTGAGAGAGAGATTAATTAACTAGGAAAACATTTAAACATTCAATAATAATTAATTATTATTTAGCTTAATCCGCATGCTGCAAGGTTTATCATAAAGTTCGTCTTTATTGTTGTACACAAATGTGTGCTCAAGTACAATTTGCTCGAATAAAGGTCCGTTCACTTTAAGACTCCTACTGTGGGCACATGGAAATTATTCTAACTCTAGAATGGTAAAACTGTAAGAGTTTAGCTAAGGGTCTAATTCTAACTCCCTAGAATAAGGGAAGCTACCTCTTATTTATAGAAAATGAGATGGGATGCGATATCGCAGGGTGGATGCGATATTGTGGATGTAATATCATGTACGCAATATCGCGGCTCATCATATCCCCATGACTGAATGAAAAATCATCCTTGAGTTCCTTACAAAATATTGGGAAGGTATGGGATTATTGACTTGAATGACACTAATGATGAATGGGGTGACACGTGAATGAATCAACATTACAATACATGGCAACATTAGTGTTCATGACCACAAGAGTGAACACTATGTACATTTGACATCCAACCTTATTTGGCAGCTGAGAGAGAAGAGAGAAGAGAGTAAACAAGAAGTTTGTTGCTACCAATGCCAATATAGCACTTTCCATTGTCCGTCCATAACCGTTTCATCAATCTTGTTCCTTGCATAACAATTCCAGCACTAGTTCATCCTAAGTGTTTCCTCCAGGTCCAATCCATTGTTGTATAATTGCCATCTACACACACAACATAGTCACATATTAGCAAGGGTAAATAAATCACAATGTAATTGATACCTTGCCTCGGTGTAAGGTCCATTGGCTGAGTTGTGATATGGCTAATATGGATTTTAGAGATATAACACTGGTGACTACCCAAGGTGTGGGGGTTAGGAGAAAATTGAAAAAATTGGACCAAAACCCCCATGACTAAGAGCAATCCTCTAGTAGCGATAGAATGGAAAAAGATAGGGAAAAAGAAAGATGGAGAAAAAGAAACAATGACAATGCTGATAAAATGGATGTCAGAGGTGGAAATGAACATAACAAATGTTAATAGCAGAAATGTTTAAGGGAAAGACGTTAACTGATGCACCAAATAGGAATGCCAGTGGGTCCTCCCCAAAGTAGGCTCATGTCTTTTATGCCCTAACAAACCCACATTCAAAGAGTCCATAGGCTCTAAAAATGTCATTTGGAAGCAAGAGTTAAAGTCTTAACCATAAGAATTTACCAAAAAGAAAATTATGCATCAACCAAAATATAGACTACTAATATAACCAGCAATGAGGTGGAGAATGGAGAAAAAATGATGGAAGGAAGAGAATGGAATGGAGCCCCAAGAATAAGGTGGTGAATAGCCCCTTGTGTATTTATGGTTAATGTGACTTAGTAGATCTCATTCCAAATCCAGCCTCAAACAATCCACATCCAATGACTTCACATTAATACACTTGGCCAATCCATCCACTTGAAGTAACAAGAATGTTTCCGCCAAAGAGTTACCACCATTTCAAGGAAACAAGAAAGGGAAAAGTAGGAAGCGAGAAAGAGCCTTAGTTAGAGGGAACATGTTTTTTTAGTTTCATAACCAGTTCTTGTAGCCCAGATGATTATTTCTTCTAAGGGATGTGATTTGAATTCTCACTTTTCTTCTTTTTCTTCTTTTTTTTTACGTGAGAACCACACCATGCAAAGACTTATTATTATTTTTATTAGCTCAGCTTCCCGATAACCGAGCAATGTCAGAATGGTAAGGAAAACTCAAGAAGAAAACATCCAAGCACCCAAGAGAATGGCCATCACAAATGCATCAAATCCCCTTGAAGTCACACCCTTTTCAGTCCTTGAGTCCTTCCTTAGTTTGAGAAATGCCCAGTCACCGGTTCATTAATAGTTTTATTGTTAAGAAGGGGACCGTACAATTTCAAGCCAAGAGAGACCATAGAAATTTATGGATGTATGGATGATGTGGACTCATTGCCTGTTATACCAAAAGAACCATACCTTAGTATCAACATTATAACTCAAAGGTAAAAACAAAACATTAGCAATCAATAGAATACAGTTCATACCACCATCAAGAGCACTTATTAGGTAACGAACCTAACAAAACAAACAAACAAACAAAGAAATGAAAGAGTATAAGCGATGTTGCAAAACAAAAATAAGAAAATTTAAAGAAATTTGTAAAACAAAAATGTATAAAATAAAAAAAAAACTTAAAAAGGAACTAAGGGTCTCAAATGATCAGCAGAGGTGGCCATCTCCCCCATGACTAAGTTGGAAGGGGGAGATCCAAAATAATGAGTGAGGTCGTCCCTTCTCAGAGGTATTATGTACATTGGCCATTCTAAGTTCATGGAAGAGTTTGACTTGTTGCATATTGACTAGTAATCTCTTATTAGGGCTCTCAAGTTTGTATATGGTCATGGCCTCTAAAGGAAAGGTTGTATGGATAATGTAGGGTCCTTCCCAAAATGTTTCGAATTTTGTGTGTTGTGGCACATGTGTGGGGTTTCAGTAGAGAACCCTATCTCCTAGTTGATACTTAACCTTTCGAATCCTCAAGACATGCCATTTCTTGTTATATGCCTTGTGCAACTCATTTGATGACAGGGCAGCTAATTGGTTTTCGTCCAGCATGTTTAAAGTTGTCAACCTTTGTTTTTGTGCTAGATCAAGATCGAGGTGGAGGTCACAAGCCATGGATAGTGTACGGAGCTTAGTTTGAATTGGAAATGTTAGAAGCTTTCCGTACACTAACTCATAGGGAGAGTAGCCTATAGGGAGTTTCTAGGTGGAGCGGTATGCCCAAAGAGCATCATTTAGTTTAGTGTTCTAGTCTCACCTATACTTGCTGATTGTCCTAGTTAATATTTTAATGATCTCCCTATTGGTGACCTCAACTTGTCCATTAGCTTGGGGGTGATAAGGTGTAGTCAATTTATGTTCAACCCCTAAGCGTTGCATTAACTTCCAAAAGGTTGCACCTGTGAAGTGTGTTCCATTATCCAAAATAAGTGCATGTGGCATACCAAACCTATTTACGATTTATTGTTGCACAAATCATGTAGCTGTAGATGATGTGTAGTCTGTAACAGTAGCTGCTTTAGCCCATTTTGTTAGATAGTCTATGACAACAATGATGTAAGCTTTTTCATTGAACATTGGTGTAATGGGCCCCATAAAGTCTATTCTCCAAATTTCGAAGGGTTCTAAGTGTTGAATCCATTGTTGCGGATCCTTCATTCTAGCAATCATTCCCCCATCACGTCGGTAGCACTCACAAGATCAGACAAATTGATGGACATCCCAAAATAATGTTGACCAGTAATATCCTGCAAGTAAGATCTTAATAGCTATTCGTCTCCCCACATAGTGACCCCCACAAGGGCCCTCATGAGCATCTTGGAGAACTCTCAGTTGGTGTTCCTCAGGCATGCACCATTGAACTAAGCCATCAGGACATACTTTGTAAAGTTGTTCATTGATCTCCATGAAGTACTTGGCTTTGTGAAGAAATTGTTGTTTCTTCCTAAATTTTAGCTCCTGTGGTGTTTGTTGAGTAAGGAGATAGGTGAGAATGATACTATACTAGTTTGTTTCCATAGTTTGGTTATTCACTACACCGGCAAAGAGGGCCTCATCGGGAAAAAAATCAGACATTTCATAATCATCCTCTTTGCTGTCCCAGTGCAATTGAGATAAATGATCTGCAACTACATTCTCAGTGCCCTTTTGATTGATCATCGTTAGATCGAACTCCTATAAGATTACCAGCCATCGTATAATGTTAGGGCTAACCATCGGTTTGTTCATGATGAATTAGATTGCACTATGATCCATGTGGATGAACTCTTTGTAATCTAACACATAGTGCCTAAACTTATCCAATGCAAACACTACAACCATTAATTCTTTCTCGGTAGTTGCATAGTTAAGTTGTGCACCGATGATACTCCTACTTGCACAGTGAATGTAGTAAGGAAGTTTTTGATCATCTAACTGTGTAAGTATGACTCCCAAAGCATAATTGGATGTGTCAATCATTATGTGGAATGGTATGGACTAGTCAGGAGCTTGTAGAATGGGAGTTTCTATAAGCTTTTTTTTTCAAGGTTTGGAATGCTCGTTGGCATTCCATGGTCCACTCAAATGGTACATCCTTCTTTGTTAGTTCTACCAACGGTTTGGCAACCTTGGAGAAGTTATCAATGAACCTCCTATAATAGCCAGTGTGTCCAAGGAATAATCGAATGTCTTTGATAGTTTCTAGTTGACAGGTGATTCCTTGGATGACCCTAACTTTATCTGGGTCTACTTCTATTCCTGAATGTAAAATCTTATGCCAAAGTACTAAACCTTCTTGGACCATCAAATGGATTTTCTACCAGTTGAGCCTTAAGTTGGTTTTTGTACATCTTTTCAGCACTTGCTCTAATTGGTCTAAGGCTTGATCAAAGCTTGTTTCATAAGTAGAGAAGTCATCCATAAAGACTTCCACTTCATTTCCTATCTATTGTTGGAATATGCTTAGAACTAGGCGTTGAAACGTGGCAGGAGCATTGCACAAGACAAACAATATTTGTTTATATGCAAACATTCCCCAAGGACTGGTGAACATTATCTTGGCTTGATCCTCTGGGGCTATCCATATTTGGTTGTATTCACTTAGCCATCCAAAAAACTATAATAGTGATGCCCTGCTATGGTGTCTAAGACTTGGTCAATGAATGGAAACAAAAAGTGATCCTTAAATGTTGCGATGTTCAGCAACCTAAAATTTATACACACCCTCCATTTGTCTCCCTTTTTAGGCATGATTACTAGAGGGCTAACCCATTCGCTATTAGTAATGGGATATATGAACCTAGCCTTAAGAAGCTGTTCTATTTTTTCTTTTACTATTTGCTTCAATTTTGGGTTCAATTGCCTCTGTGGTTGTTTTTGAGATTTCATGGTGGGGTCAGTGTAAATCCTATGTTGGAATATCCTAGGATCTATTCCAGTTAACTTGGGGTATGACCAGGCAAAGGATTTTGACCACTTGTTTATTACTTTCAGTAGTTTTTTTTTTGTTTGGGAACAAGTCTTGCATTGAAGATCACTAGTTTTCCATTTTTGAGGATCATATACTCCAGACTGATGGGCAATGGTTTCAAATATAGGGGCTCTTATTTAAATCTCTTAGGAATTTCCAACTTCCCCCAGTTGATGTTTTTAAGGTTAAGGCTTGGAAGTTGGAAATGAACTTGCTCTAATGTATCTATGCTTTCAATGTAAGCACTATTTATTCCCTCAATTAGTTCCATGCATGTTAGTGAGTTTCTCTTTTGATCAGCCATCAGACACTGGGTGTCTTCTTTTCATGTGGCTGCTGCATACAGGCACTTTTGTATATTAATGTCTTGTGCACACTGATTGCATGCAGGCAATGCTAAACTTTGCATAATCCATGATCTTTACATGCAATGGCATCCTATGTCACTATATGCGATGCATGGAACTTTCTTCTTCTCAATATTTCCAAAAGTGTTCTTCTTGGATATTTCCAGGGAAAGATCGTGGATTCCTAGGCGTGCATCTATACTACTTAGCCATGCTCTTCCCATTATTATTAGGAAGTTCCCTTTACCATTGTTCACTTGTATCATTAGGAAATTAACTGGATACGACCACCCACACACAGTGGTAACGATGTCCTCCACCAGTCTCAAGGGAACAGTGATGGACTGGTCGGCCAGTTCTAGTTGAAAATTACTCTTCCTTAATGGAGGAAGGTTCTAGGCTTTGTACATCTCTTGTGATATTAGGTTGACTTCAGAACCTAAGTCCAGAAGAGCTTTACATGGTTCATTCCCAGTAACTTGGAGATAGATTAGAGGACTTCTAGGATTAGAGAATTTCCTAGGAAGGTGGCCCACCTTAATCCAGTCAGTAATGCATGTGTTAACATAATCGTATGCGTTGAGCTTAGTGTTTGGTTTGAAGGGAGCTTTGAAGCCTTATTTGATAGGGAGGTGTTTAGATGTTCAACCTCTTGTAATTGTGAGGGCTTGGTTGGATTGTTGATTTTGAAGAAAGGTCTTTTCTTCATAAATTTGTTAGAACCAACTGCAGGTTAAGTGCATGCACCCCATACTCTTGTAGATGTGAGATCACTGGGCAACATCCCTTAGGATGGTCATATTGGCATATCTCACATCCACTGTCATTGTCCATATCTGAATCCACAACCTCTTTAGTGATGGCCATTTTACCCTTACCTTTGTTATGTGGATTGTCCACTTCTCTCTTTTTCTTTTTTTCATAGTCACTACCTCGCTCCCTAGACTCCTCTATGATTTTAAGAACAGTTTCAAACCTACTATCTAGGAAGTCCCACATTTGGTCTATCTTTGTTGATACCTCTGTTGTTAATTTTTGGAGTGGCAAGGTTTTCCTATTCACCATCTCTTCGAGTGGTGACTCTTCCTCCTCCTCAGAGAATCTCACTCCCCTTTTTTGGAGGGAAGGATCTCGGTTGTAGTCTTTCGCACTTTCTCTCTTACGTATCTCCCCTTATTCCTTGGCTACTTGGTCTAGCAATCTATGAACCTAATGGGACCTAAGCTCTAATAATCTCCCTTGGGCATATGTTCCAAGGGTTCTCCTTGTTTCATGCCTAAGTCCATCTATGAGATGGCGTAGTTGATCTTGCTGCAAATAACCATGGCCAGGGCAACGATGTAATAGTATGTAATAGCAGCCCATGGCAGCATCTAAGGGTTCATGATTTTCCTGCTTCCATCCTTGGATTTTCTTTCATAGGTTAGACACTCAAGAGTATGTTTAGTACTTATCATTAAATATTTTTAACATTGTACTCCACCTTCGAATGGATTCCAGTTCTTAGGACCAGTACCAACTTTCCGCTTCTTTCACTAGTGTCCTTGGGAAAAACTTTAATTTTTGCCATTCGTTCTCAATGTTTTGCAAGGCACATGCATCATGGAATGCTTGTAAGTAATTTTGAGGATCAGCATTGTATCCCCCTTCAATTCATGGGATATTGTTCATGTCTAACCTCTTGATCCTACTATCCTTTTGGTGCCTTTTTGGGACTCTTACGACCTTCGTTATATCTAACATGCTTTTGGTTGTGAGTAGGGGTTCTTCATGGTCATCTTGTTCATAGCATCTGTGATGTCTACGTGGTTCCCTACTCTTCCTTTTTCTATGCCATGATTCCTTAGAGTGCCCTTGTCCTTGTTCTCGACTGTCTTGTCAATGTTTTTCACTGTGTTTTCCTTTATCCTCATGGTTAGGTTCCTTATGACTACATCCGAACATTGAAGGAGAGGGTGAATGTGATGATGAAGGTGAAGAAGAAGAAGAACCATTGTCATGACGATGTTTTCTACGTTCTCTTCGGTGGTCTCGGCCCCGATCGTGATTACGATCAGAACGTCTGCCCTTATTATGTGTTTGTGTTCCCTCGTTGAACTCTTTGTGTTCATGGGTATCAGAACCAGGGTTGTGAACCGTGGAGTGGAGGTTCTGATACACAACCTCCTGACCATCGTTAGGAGGGGGAACATCAGTTGGTGGGGAACCTGTTAAAACCAGTTCACCATCACCAATTTCGCTTAAAATTTGCAAGGTGTTATGGGGCCATTTACCCTTCAAGGTTGTGTGGTAACTCTCCTGTCGCAAGTCCCGTTGACGTTGTGCTTCTGTGGGATGATAGTCCCTTGTGTCATAATCTCATGCAACATATTCTACATATAAAATCATCATGCTTATTCGTGTGAGAGCACGAAGGAGCATGTTGGGGATTGATCGGTCTAGAGGCAACACTATGTTACCTTCCAAGTCTCTCCAACACAATTGTTCATCTTGATAGAGAATAAAGGTAAAGTTGGGTACATACTCATCATGATGAGTATATACCACATGAAATTGTTGAGGAATTGGTAGATCTTGGTTACGTGTGTCATCCCACCGATTGTCTCTTATGTTAGTCCTAGGCGGTGAAGTGCTTTTGTGCGAAGAAGAAGACATTTTCGTCTTGTTCGGTGTGCAATTTACTGTTGTCTTATCTTTCCTTGATTAATCCTAAGGGTTCGTTCTGGCATCCCAATGATATGAATGATTTTCTATGTTCTACGTAGCGCAAAAACAACTAAGTCCCTGGCAACGGTGCCAATGATGAGTGGAGAGGTACCCCTACACTCAACCATATGAAAACGAGCGTCTCATGTGCAATCCGGTCGAACTCCAAGGATTAAGTGCTTACGCGCCTTAATGGAACACTCAAGGTTAATCAATCACTATCTTCCCAAACTTACTTGTATTGTCACGATTGTATGGTTAAGTAAGCTTGAGGTGTATGATTTTTATAGCTTTTATCTTTTTGGTGTCTTATGCTAATAGGGGAAGGTAAGGAGAACTAAGTGACTAAATTTCATTAAATATTCACTAACTAAGTTCTAATTGTCCTAACACCAGTATCCATTCCCACTTGCCACACACATCTTGAACCAGTGCAACGCTACTGGGATTACTAAACACTACTTGTTACTGGGTTACCAAGTGCTACACACATGCTCGAAGCGGTCATACTGAGTGTACTTAACTAGGAGAGTCAAGGTTGAGAGAGAGATTAATTAACTAGGAAAGCATTTAAACATTCAACAATAATTAATTACTATTTAGCTTAATCTGCATGCTACAAGGTTTATCATAAAGTTTGTCTTTATTGCCGTGCAAAAATGTGTGCTCAGGTACAATTTGCTCTAATAAAGATCCGTTCACTTTAAGACTCCTACTGTGGGCACATGGAAATTATTCTAACTCTAGAATGGTAAAACTGCAAGATTTTAGCTAAGGGTCTAAGTCTAACTCCCCAGAACAAGGGAAGCCACCTCTTATTTATAGAAAATGAGATGGGATGCGATATCGTGGGGTGGATGCAATATCATGTATGTGATATTGTAGCTCATCAAATAGTAAATGATGGTTGATGAGTGGCGAGGTACCCCTACACTCCACCATACGAATACGAGCGTACATGCGCGATCCGGTCGAACTCCGCAGACTAAATGCCTTAACACCACAAGAAACACTTGGGGTTAATCATTCGTTGTCTTCCCAGGCTTGCTTGTATGTGTCACGGTGTATGGTTAAGCAAGTCTGAGGTATATGATTTTTTTGGTATTTTT
>MNCI01035512.1:1220-22928 GCA_015680685.1 Gnetum montanum
GATCTTTATTGCCGGTCATGTGCGTGTCCAAGTATGGCACACTCGAATAAAGACACCGTACAATTACATTCACCACACTGCGAGCAGACACGGGAAAAAATCTAACTCTGGAGGGATCAAACTGCCAGAGCTTCGCTACTCTAAAACTGGGATCCCCAAACAAGGGAGAGTTGCGTCTTATTTATAGATATGGTGGCGGACTGCGATATCGCGTACGCGATATCGTAGGGAAGACGCGATATCGTGGCGGATGCGATATCGTGGCCTATGCGAATCACGTCTCATCATAGGTCATAAGCACAACACATCCAAACAACATAATCACACATATCCACCCCTAATAGTTATAGTCATTCCATGAAAACAATATCATGATGCAACAGAAGAACATGAAGACCTCAATATGACAAAACAATACCATATTCCTCAAAAGATACGTACTTCCATACAAATGACCACTAAAATAACCTTCAAAATGAGAGATGCCCAAAGAGAAAACTAATTCCACAATTATAAATTTTTTCCCAAAACAATCCCAATGACACTAATTTTACCTAAATTGGACTCCTAGAAGCAAAGTTATGCACGTTCAAAGTTTGATTAATAAAATAATATTTAATTATCACCAGAAAGGATTGGAAAGCCCAAAAATGCTCATGCCCTAGTAGGCCCCACAAATAGCAAATTCCAATCATACGAGTCTCATCAACACCACATATCATATTCTACAAGTCCACATCATACCATACATCCCATATATATTAATAAACAATTTTGGGAAATATGCAAAATAACATGCCTAAGCTCAGACTTTGAGCTATCCACCTCACATGCCCCCATCACATAATCATATACACTAATTCAATGCAAATACAAGGAAAAGGTAAAGATAACCCACCAATAAATTGTTGGGGCAAAAAGGCTGAAACAAGGAGAAAATCCTCAAAAAATTTGACAAGACTCCATTTCGCTTCCAATAAGTTCTGCATCCACATAGATATGACTGTAGCAACCCCAAATCTAGGTTCAGAACAAGCAAAAATCGTCCGCAAGGCTCAAAATCTAGAAAAAAGAAGAGAGCAAAGAGAAAAATGGAAGAAAATAGAGTCCTATGTGTTTCTATTTTTGCATACAAAAGAAATAGAGAAAAAACTCGAGCATGGCAATGAAAAAGGACGGTGGTCTCTTATGGTAAAATAAGGAAAAAACAAGGTTTTAGGCTAATGTTACTTTATGCTTATGTTAGCATAAAATAAAAATAAAAAGACAACCTAAGGTAGCACACTCACATGCTAACTTTACTTTTACTTTTTGGTTTTTTTAACTTGAAATATATTTTTTTTTTTTATGAAATGATTTTCATAAGTTATTTTTATTTTTCATCTCCTCAAGTAATATTGTAAACTTTAATCATGTGTAATAGACACACTGGGACTCCAAATCAAAATCTGTTTGAACCTACGAGATCCTTATCATACACTCTACACATTCACATGCCAAAACCATACTCGAACATCATGCAACATAGTGCTATAGTATAAATGTTGAAATACCAAATTCACACATAAAGCATAAAAACATATCAGATAGGTACTCTTGTACCCCAATCTAACACCCCTTCCAGCAACATCACTTGTCTAACACATCATATAGGGCTAGTGTACATAGTCACATTAGTTAAGCATGTAAAGACATCATAATCATAACATAAAAACGAAGCCTCATAACATATAAAATACATTAACTCATCCTCAAAACCCATCAAGACTCCACATGTAATGTATAACTCATAAGTGGATGACCATACCTACTATCTCTAGATGGGATGTAACAAAACTCCACCTTAATGAATGTTTCCTCGTGAAATGTTGGCAACTTTAATGGCCCTAGATGGTTGCATGAGGTACTTGACTTTGCCTTTATCAATTAAATTCACTTTGCATGCAAGAAACCAAGTGTTGTACTCCTCTACACATTGTACCCCAACAATGACTCCACTTTGTAAACCCAATGAGTGAACATTACTCTAAGATAACCATTTGCCGGTGCCCCCATACACATCTGACTAACTTCCAACTAGAATGCACTTGCATCTTCGTCTCTTGGAATTAAAAACATATTTTTGTGATTCATGTCTCATCTTCCAATAGGCTTTTAAGAGGAAAATAATCATGCATATCCACGACACCAAATCAATCATCACTTCAATGTTATAATCCCCATTCACATTGCACCTCGAACAACCTATATAATTCTAAACTTCATGTTGTGACTGAAAATCTTAGTCACTAGAAAACCAAAGAAATTTCCAGTGAAATAGCTTTGACCCTAAATCCCAAGGACCTCCATGAAAAAATGGGATTTGAGGTGCCCTAGATGGTCTGACAAATCATCTAGGGACTTAAGAAGGACAAAATGAGGCATCAGAAATGAAAATATGAAATGCAAATTTGACAATAAATGCATTGAAAATAAAGCAAATAGATCTGAAGTGTACACAAATGGAACTATAAAATTTATTCAAAAAACATAAAAGCAAAGTCCAAAAATGTATACAAAGTTGTGCCTAAGAGGAAAGCAGGGGGTTCACTTGGACAAAGGTTCAGAATCTGTTGAAACTGCTATAATCAACTTCACAATTTGGAGGCTCTGCCACTCCTAATGCTTTCAAATCTTGGTTGCTCTTACACCAGATTTGTAGTATTGTTGATATAGGGGAATGAGATGTGTATGGGGGTTTTTCTACCAAGAAGATCCACGTTGGGGGAAAAGCCAAAAATGCTCGACATTGGTACCCAAAACTCACAAAATCTCAAAGGAGGGTAATAATGGCTATGGAGGTTCCACGCTGAGGATTCAAGAAGCTGCACGTATGCAAGATTGCAAGAGCTATTAAATGCAAAATCTGCCTAAAAATGCAAGAGTGTAGAACCCTTTCATGGTCTTAGTGCTTGGGTTTTATAGGTTTTGAGCCACAAATTTGGCTACAAATTGTACCTAATTACTGACAAATTTTTGCTATGTACAAGTGTGATGTGTGTTCAAATCCAACAAGGTTACTATGTATGGTAAGTGTTATACCCCCATGGCATTAAAGCCATTTTGTTTACTAAAAATAGTAAATGGGAATTTCACCTTTGCTACGCCTTCCAACAACAATGTTGAAGTGTAGGATCAATGTTGGAGTTGGTGCAATGCTAGAATCTTGGGCCATGCTAGAGCAACATTAAGGAGATGGAGTGACAACACTAGGGGTAAGGGTTATACCAACCACCCCCTCGCCCCTCCCACCTCCCCCCCCCCTCCCACCTCTCCAAAGCCCAAATATAGGCATTATATAACTTTTTTCACTTGGGGGATGAGGCTTTGACTACTTATGAGGCATTTTTCAAACCCAAAAGTATAAAGTATGTTAGATTACACCTCATGGGTTACAATCTTCACATTTGCAATGAAGTTTAGCCTTAATTGTCATGTGGGTGAGGGTTACAAAGGTTACAACATGCATTTTTGGTGGTGTCTCATTGGCTCCTCTTTGTTGGTGTCTAAAGGATTGACCCAAGAGGCACCAACAAAGAATACAAAACACCATTGTAGGTCCATCACCAACATCCTCTCTTCATGCTTAATTCAATTGTGTAGAACCATGCCAAAGAGTGCTTGTGGTGATGAGATAAGGCTATGATGAGGAAACAGTCATAAAGTTATACGAAATGGTTATGAGGGTTAACAATGTATTTCATTGTTGACATCATGGCTATGACACTAACATGTTGGTCATTTAGTGGTTTTTGCACTTCATGTTTTTGAGATGTTGGTCACTTAGTCAATGTGTTTGAGGACCTAACATCTTGCTCCAATGTTTCTTCCTTCACTATGCTCCTCCCTTTGCATGTTTGGAGCCATTTATTTGGGCTTTTGGTCTTCATAGGCCATTCAACTTCTTAGTAGTTTGCTTCTCCATTTTTTTTGTGGGGTAAAAACTTCATTGGGTTTTTTTTCCAAGGCTAATTTTGACATGGTTTTCCTACCAAAAAAAAATGTGTTACATCCAGCAGACTTAATGGTTTTCCCCATTAAGTGAAATGTGTTATGCATGATGGACTTAGTTTGGTTTTCCCATTGAATGAGATGTGTTACATTTAATGGACTTAATGGTGGAGCATGACGAAGGGATGTCATATGGTCATAATGCATGAGTGTCAGACATAGGTCAACATTTTTATTTAGGGTAAGTGATGAACCACAATATCGCGTATGTGATATTGCATATGCGATGTCACAGCCACCACGTGATATTGCATACATGATATTGTGTCCTGCCTCACCTTCTATAAATAAGAGGTGGTGCCCTTGGTTCCATATAGTTAGAATTAGACCCTTAGCCAGATTCTTGCAATTTAGTCACTCCAGAGTTAGAATTATTTCTGTGTGCCCGCAGTAGGAGTCATAGAGTGAACAGATCTTTATTCGAGCAATTTATACCTGAGCACAATTTTGTGTACAGCAATAAAGATGAACTTTATGATAAACCTTGCAGCATATAGATTAAGCTAATTAGTAATTAATGATTTTTTAACACTTTCCTAGTTAATTAATATCTCTCTCAACCTTCAACCCCCTTAGTTAATACACTCAGTACGACTACTCCGAGCATGTGTGTAGCGCTTGGTAACCCAGTAACGATTAGCGTTTGGTAATCCCAGCAGCGTTGCACTGGTTCAGGNAGTTCGACTGGATCGTGCATGAAACACTTGTATTCATATGGTTGAGTGTAGGGGTACCTTGCCACTCATCATTGGCACCGTTGCCGAGGACTTAGTTGTTTGTGCACTATGTAGAACATAGGAAATCATTCATATCATTGGAATGTTAGAACAAACCCTTAGGGTTAATCAAAGAAAGACAAAACAACAGTACATTGCACACCGAACAAGACAAGATGTCTTCTTCTTCGCATAAGAGCACTTCACCGCCTAGGACTAACACAAGAGGTAGTCAGAGGCATAATACACATAACTAGGATCCACTAGTTCCTCAACATTTTCGTGTGGTATATACTCATCCCGATGAGTATGTACCCATTTTCACCTTTATTCTCCACCAAGATGAACAACTGTGTTGGAGAGACTTGGATGGTAACATAGTGTTGCCTCCAGATCGATCAGTTCCCAACATGCTTCTTCATGCTCTCACACGAATAGGCATGCCACTTTTATACGCGGAATATGTTGCATGTGATCATGACTCAAGGAACTATCATCCCATAGAAGTGCAATGTCAAAGGGACTTGCGACAGGAGAGATACCATACATCTTTGAAGGGTAAATGGCCCCATGATGCTCTGCACATTTTAAGAAAAATTAAGAATGGTGAACCTGCTTCAATAGATTCCCCATGAAACAATGTTCCTCCTCCTAACATTGGTCAAGGGGTGGTGTATTAGAACCTCCACTCCACTATTCACAACCCTGGTTCTGATACCCACGAACACGAAGTGTTCAACGAAGGAACACGGACACACGATAAGGACAGATGTTCTGATCATGATCACGATCGAGGTCGAGACCACCAAAGAGAAGGTAGAAAACATCATCATGGTGATGATTCTCCTTATTCTTCACCTTCATCATTATCTTCACCCTCCCCTTCAGTGTCCAGATGTAGTCATAGGAAAATCAATTGTGAGGATAAGGGGAAACGACGTGGAAGTCATCGACGAGACAATTGAGAACGAGGACGAGGGCACTCTATAGAATCAAGGCATAGAGGAAGGGAGAGTAGGGAATTGCATAGACACCATATACGCTATGAACGAGATGATTATGAAGAACCCCTACTCGCAACTAAAAGCATGCTAGATATAACAGAGGTTATAAGAGTTCCAAAAAGGCACTAAAAGGATAGTAGGATCAAGAGGTTAGACATGAACAACATCCCACGATTTGAAGGGGGATACAACGCTGATCCTCAAAATCATTTACAAGCATTCCATGATGCATGTGCCTTGCAAAACATAGAAAACGAATGGCAAAAAACTGAAGTTGTTCCCAAGGACACTAGTGAAAGAAGTTGAAAGCTGGTACTGGTCCTTAGAACTGGAATCCATTCAGAGGTGGAGTACAATGTTAGAAATGTTTAATGATAAGTACCAAACATACTCCCAAGTGTCTAACTTGCGGAAGCAAATCCAAGGATGGAAGCAAGGAAATCATGAACCCTTGGATAATGCCATGGGCCACTATTGCACATTGTTACATCGTTGCCCTGGCCATGGTTATTTGCAGCAGGATCAACTATGCCATCTTGTGGATGGACTTAGGCATGAAACAAGAAGAACCCTTGAGACGTATGTCCAAGGAAGGTTATCGGAGCTTAGGTCCCATCAAATTCATAGACTGTTAGAGCAAGTTTCCAAAGAAGAAGGTGAGCTACAAAAGAGAGAAAGTGCAAAAGAATACAACTGAGATCCTTCCCTCCAAAAAAGGGGAGTGACATTTTATGAGGAGGAAGAAGAGCCACCACTCGAAGAGATGGTGAATAGGAAAACTTTGCCTCTCCAAAAGTTAACATTAGAAGTATCGACAAAGGTAGACCAAATGTGGGACTCCCTGGATGGTAGGTTTGAAACTGTTCTTAAAATTGTAGAGGAGTCTAGGGAGTGAGGTAGTAATCGCGACAAAAAGAAAAAGAGAGATGTAGAAAATGCATGCAACAAGGGTAAGGGAAAAATGGCCATCACAGAAGAGGTTGTGGATTTAGACACGAACAATGATAGTGGATGTGAGATATGCAAATACGACCATCCTAAGGGATGTTGCCTGGTGATCTCACATCTACAAGAGTCTGGGGTGTATGCACTCAACCCACAACTAAATAAATAGTAAGCACCCCAACAATTACCTTATCCCCAAGGTAACCCAAGGCAGTTCCACCAACCTTCAACATATTATCCAAGTGGAACTCCACCACAACCCATTGAGCAACATCAACAGCGGAAATACCCACAGTCATGGGGGATGCTACCACCAAGGCAACAATACCCCTACCGACAACCTGACCCATATGGCTACTACGTGCAGCATCCAATCTCTCCACATGACTCTGTTAGTCATGTTACATCACAACATCACTACCAAGCCAGTGAGTATTATAGAACTCCTTCTCCTAGGGGAGATAACCCACAAATATACCATCCTTCAAATCCATCCGCAACTCTCACACTAATAGCTCCATTACCACCCGCTCTAGCAATGCAAGGGGAACTCCCTACTCAACCACAGCAATGTAATGCCACAAGGGCTATAAATCCTCAACCCACTATTGGTTCTAAAAACCATATGAAGAAAAGACCTTTCTTTAGAACCAACAGTCCAACCAAGCCCTTACAACCATAAGTAGTTAAACCTCAGAACGCCTTCCCATTAAATAGAGCTTCAGAGCTCCCTTCAAACCAAACACCGAGCTCAACGCATACGGTTATGTTAACACATGTCATTACTAATTGGATCAGGTTGGCCACCTTCCTAGGAAATTCTCTGATCCTAGAAGCCCTCTAATCTATCTCCAAATTGCTGGGAATGAGCCATGCAAAGCTCTTCTAGATTCAGGTTCTGGAGTCAACTTAATATCGCAAGAAATGTACAAAGCCTAGAACCTACCTCCATTAAAGAAGAGCAATATTCTCCTAGAGCTAGCTGACCAGTCCATCACTGTTCCCTTGGGACTAGTGGAGGACATTATCACCACTGTTTGTGGGTGGTCGTACCCAGCTAATTTTCTAGTGGTACAAGTGAATAACGATAAAGGAGACTTCCCAATAATAATGGGAAGGGCATGGCTAAGTACTATAGATGCACGCCTAGGAATCCACGATCTTTCCCTAGAAATATCTAAGGAGAATACTATTGGAAAGATTGAGAAGAAGAAGGTTCCATGCATCGCATACAGTGATACAGGGCGCAATTGCGTGCAGAGATCATGGGTTGTGCAAAGTTTAGCATTTCTTGCATGCAACCGGTGTGCACAAAAAATTAACATACAAAAGTGCCTATATGCAGCAGCCACACGACAAGAAGACACCCAGTGGCTAATAGCTGATCAAAAGAGAAACTCACTAATGTGCATGGAACTAATTGAGGAATAACTTATGCTTACATAGAAAGCATAGATGCACTAGAGCAAGTCTGCTGCCAACTTCCAAGCCTTAACCTTGAAAGCATCAACTGGGGGAAGTTGGAAATTCCTGAAAAATTCAAACAAGAGCCCCTAGAATTGAAACCATTGCCCTCCGGTCTAGAATATATGATTCTTGAAAATGGAAAATTGGTAATCATCAATGCAAGACTTGCTTCCAAACAAAAAGGAAGACTGTTGAAGGTAATAAACAAGTGGTCAAAAGCCTTTGCTTGGTCATATCCCAAATTAACTGGAATAGATCCTAGGAAATGCCAGCATAGGATTTACACTAACCCCTCCATGAAACCTCGAAAACAATTGTAGAGGCGATTGAACCCAAAATTGAAGCAAGTAGTAAAAGAAGAAATAGAATAGCTTCTTAAGGCTGGGTTCATATATCCCATCACTGATAGCGAATGGATTAGCCCTCTGGTAATCGTGCCTAAAAAGGGAGGCAAATGGAGGGTGTGCATAGATTTTAGGCTGCTGAACATGGCAACATTTAAGGATCACTCTCCATTGCCATTTGTTGACCAAGTCTTAGACACCATAGTAGGGCATCGCTATTACAGTTTTCTGGATAGCTATAGCGGATACAACCAAATACAGATAGGCCTAGAAGACCAAGCCAAGACAATGTTCACCAGTCCTTGGGGAATGTTTGCATATAAACAAATGTTGTTTGGCTTATGTAATGCTCTTACCACATTTCAACACCTAGTTCTAAGCATATTTCAACAGCAGATAGGGAATGGAGTGGAATTCTTTATGGATGACTTCTCCACCTATGGAATAAGTTTTGATCAAGCCTTGGACTGATTAGAGCAAGTGCTGAAAAGATGCGTAGAAACCAATCTAAGATTTAACTGGTAGAAAAGCCATTTAATGGTCCAAGAAGGCATAGTACTTGGGCATAAGGTTTCACATGTAGGAATAGAGGTAGACCCAGATAAAATTAGGGTTATCCAAGGAATCACCCATCAACCGAAAACTATCAAAGACATTTGGTCATTCCTTGGACACACTGGCTACTATAGGAGATTGATTGAGAACTTCTCTAAGATTTCCAAACCGTTGGTAGAGCTAACAAAGAAGGACATACCTTTTGAGTGGACCAAGGAATGTGAATGAGAATTCTAAACCCTAAAATGAAAGCTAGTAGAAACACCCATTCTATAAGCTTCTGATTGGTCCAAACCATTCCACATCATGACTGACACGTCCAATTATGCCTTAGGAGCCATACTTACATAGTTAGATGACAAAAAATGCCCTTACTACATCCACTATGCAAGTAGAAGTATCACCAATGCACAACTTAACTACACAACTACAGAGAAAGAATTAATGGTTATAGTGTTTTCACTGGATAAGTTTAGGCACTATGTGTTAGGTTACAAAGTGTTCATCCACACGGATCATAGTGCAATCCAGTTCCTCATGAACAAGCCAACGGTTAGCCCTCGTATTATACGATGGTTGGTAATTCTATAGGAGTTCGATCTAACGATGATCGATTGGAAAGGCACTGAGAACGTAGTTGCAGATCATTTATCTTGGTTACGCTGGGACAACAAAGAGGATGAATATGTAATGTCTGATCATTTTCTTGATGAAGCCCTCTTTGCCAATGTAGTGAATAACCAACTACCCATGGAGACGAACTGGTATAGTAGCATTCTCACCTATCTCCTTACTCAACAAACACCATAGGAGCTGGACTTTAGGAAGAAACAATAGTTTCTTCACAGAGCCAAGTACTTCATGGAGATCAATGGACAACTTTACAAAGTGTGCCCTGATGGCTTAGTTTGAAGGTGTGTGCCCAAGGTAGACCAACTGAGAGTTCTCCAAGATGCTCATGAGGGTCCTTGTGGGGGTCACTATGCAGGGAGACAAACGGCTATTAATATCTTACTTGCAGGATATTACTGGCCAACATTATTTTGAGATGCTTGTCAATTTGTCCAATCTTGTGAGCACTGTCAACGTGATGGAGGAATGACTACTAAAATGGAGGGTCCGCAACAATGGATTCAACCATTAGAACCCTTCGACATTTGGGAAATAGACTTTATGGGATCCATTACACCAATGTCCAATGGAAAAGCTTACATTGTAGTTGCCATAGACTATTTAACAAAATGGGCTAAAGTAGCTGTTGTTAAAGACTGCACATCATCTACAGCTACACGATTTGTGCAACAACAAATCATAAATATGTTTGGTGTGCCACGTGCACTTATTTCAGATAATGGAACACACTTCACAGGTGCAACTTTTTGAAAGTTAATGCAACACTTAGGGGTTGAACATAAATTGACTACACCTTATCACCCCCAAGCTAATCGACAAGCTGAGGTCACCAATAGGGAGATCACTAAAATATTAACTAGGACAATTAACAAATATAGGCGAGATTGAAGCACTAAACTAAATGATTCTCTTTTGGCATACTGCTCCACCTGGAAACTCCCTATTGGCTACTCTCCCTATGAGTTAGTGTATGGAAATCTTCCAATGCTTTTGATTCAAATCGAGCTTCGTACACTATCAATGGCTTGTGACCTCCACCTTGATCTTGATCTAGCACAAAAAAAAGATTGAAAACTTTAAATGTGCTAGACGAAAATCTATTAGCTGCCCTATCATAAAATGAGTTGCATAAGGCATATAACAAGCAACGTCATGACTTGAAGATTCAAAAGGTTAAGTATCAACCAAGAGATAAGGTTCTCTATTGGAACCCCACACATGTGCTAGAACGTACAAAATTTCAAACACTGTGGGAAGGACCTTACATTATTCATGCAACCTTTTCTTCAAGGACCATGACCATATACAAACCTAAGAGCCCTGATAAGAGATTGTTAGTCAATGTGCAACAGACCAAACCCTTCCATGAATTTAGAATGGTCAGTGCACATAATACCTTTGAGAAGGGATGACCTTGCTCACTATTTCAGATCTCCTTCTTCTAACTTAGTCATGGGGGAGACAATCACCTTTGCTAATCATTTGAGGCCCTTAATTATTTTTTTAATTTTTTGTTTTACACATTTTTTTTTTTACAAATTTCTTTAATTTTTCTTGTTTTTGTTTTGTAACATCGTTATACTTTCTCATTTCTTTGTGTGATTGTTTATTTTTTTTGTTGTTTGTTTTTGTTTTTGTTTTTGTCTTTGTTTGTTGTTTTTGTTTTGTTATATTTGTCACCTAATAGGTGCTCCTGATGGTGGTATGAACTGTATTTTATTGATTGCTAATGCTTGGTTTTTACCTTTGAGTTATAATGTTGATTCTAAGGTATGGTTCTTTTGATATAATAAGCAATGAGTGCATATCATCCATGCATCCATGAATTTCTATGGTCTCTCTTGGTTTGGAATTGTACTATCCCCTTCTTTAATAATAAAACCATTAACAAATTGGTGACTGGGCATTTCTCAAATGAAGGAAGGACTCAAGGACTGAAAAGGGTGTGACTTCAAAGGGATTTGATGCATTTGTGTTGGCTATTCTCTTGGGTTCTTGGATGTTTTCTTCTTGAGTTTTCCTTACCATTCTAACATTGTTCCATTATCATGAAGCTGAGCCAATAAAAATAAGTCTTTGCATGGTGTGGTTCTCACGCAAAAAAAAAATGCGAATTCAAAGCACACCCCTTAGATAAAATAATCATCTAGGCTACAAGCACTGGTTATGGAACTAAACAAACATGTTCCCTCTAACTAAGGTCCTTTATTGCTTCCTACTTCTCCCTTTCTTATTTCCTTGGAATGGTGGTGGCTCTTTGACGGAAGCATTCTTGTTACTTCAAGTGATTGGATTGGCCAAGTGTATTAATGCAAAGTCACTAGATGTGGATTGTTTGAGGCTAGATTTGGAATGATATCTACTCAGTCACATTAACATAAATACACAAGGGGTTGTACACCACCTTGTTCTTGGGACTCCATTCCATTCTCTTCCTCCCCATCATTCTTTCTCCATTTCCCACTTCATTGCCTGTTGTATCAATAGTCTATATTTTGGTTGATGCATTGTTTTCTCTTTGGTGAATTCTTGTGGTTAAGAATTTAACTCTTGCTTCCAAATGACATTTCCAAAGCCTACAGGCTCTTTGAATGTGGTTTTGTCAAGGCATAAAGGGCATGAGCCTACTTTGGAGAGGATCCATTGACATTCTTATTTGGTGCATCAGTTAACTTCTTTCCCTTAAACATTTCCGCAATCTTAGCATTGGCAGCAACATGCTTCATTTTCTTTCTCTCTCTTTCTCTACAAGCTGCCAAATAAAGGCTTGGATGTCATTTATGTACGAGTGTTCACCAAAATGTTGTAATATGCTTATTAATCTATCCACTAGGCATGTTGAGTTTGTTATCCGTCAGTTGTCAATTAGTCAATAATCCCATACCTTCCCAATAGTTTGTAATGAACTTGAGGATGAGTTTTCATTCAATCATGGGGGTATGATGAGAGCAGTTTAATAATTAGAGTGGTTATTATTAGAGAAGTTACTCTAATTATTAGAACAGTTATTATTAGAGTGGCAGTTTCTCTAAAATTAGAGTGGCAATTTTTGTAACTATTAGAGTAGTTGCTCCCGAGCCTATAAATATAGTGCCCAGGCACACAATAGGGAGTTAAGAAGAAGAATTTAGAAGAGGAAATCTTTTAGGAGTCAAGTAGCAAAACTCTAGCTAAGTGCCTATAGCAGGAGGTCTAAGTGTGGACGGATCTTTATTCGAACATTGTGTACCTGAGCACACCTTGTGTACGGCAATAAAGACGAGCTCTTGGATTCATTCTTGCAACACTTGAGATTTATTTTCTTACTCATTTCCTTTATTTTATTTTCTTCTACATTTATTTTATTTTATTATTTTATTTTATTTTATGTACTTTACATTTCTGTTATTAGCACACATAGTACGATCACTTGGAGCATGCGTGTAACACTTGGTAACCCAGTAACGATTAGCGTTTGGTAATCCCACTAGTGTTGCACTGGTTCAAGATGTGTACGAAAAGTGAGAATGGATACTAGTGTTAGGATTAGTTTAAAGCCTAGTTAATCAGTAGTTAAGTTAAATTAGTCACTTAGTTATCTCTCTCTTTCCCTATTAGCACAGGACATAAAAACATAAAAGCTATAAAAATCATATGCCTCAAGCTTACTTAACCATATAATCGTGACATGTAAGTAAGTTTGGGAAGACAACAATCAATCAACCCATCCCTGTTCCACAAAGGCGCATAGGCACTTAGTCCTTGGAATTTGACTGGATCGTGCATGAAACATTTGTATTCATATGGTTGAGCATAGGGGTACCTCGCCGATCATCATTGGTGCTATTGCTAGGGACTTAGTTTTTTGTGTGCTAACTAGAACATAGGAAATCATTCACATCTTTGGAACGAACCCTTAGGGTTGATTGAGGAAATAATGAACAAGAGTACATTGCACATTGAATAGACAAGTATGTTTTCTTCTTCATACGAAAGTGCCTCATTGCCTATGTCTGAAATAGAAAATAGTCGGTGGCATAATACACATGACGTTGATTCTCTAGTCCCTCAAACTCATGATAAAGGTGGACATTCTAATCGCAATCACAATCGGGACCGAGACCTCAGAAGAGAAGGTAGTAGACACTGTCATGGTGACAGTTCTCCTTCTTCTTCACCTTCATCATCTCCTTCACCCTCTCCTTCAGTATCTAGACACAGTCATAAAGGAAAAGACCATGGGGATGAAGGTAGGCAAAGTGGAAGTCATAGACGAAGCAGCCAGGAAAGGGAATGAGGGCATTCTAGAGAGTCATGACATAGAAGAAGGGAGAGTAGGGAACAACGTAGGCATCATAGACACCATGGACGAGACGATCACAATGAACCCCTATTCGCTACTCAAAGTATGTTAGACATAACTGAGGCTGTTAGAATTCCAACAAGGCACCAAAAAGATAGTAGGATCAAGAGATTAGATATGAACAATATCCCATGATTTGAAGGGGGATACAACGCTAATCCTCAAAATCATTTACAAGCATTCCATGACGCGTGTGCCTTACAGAACATAGAGAACGAATGGAAAAAACTTAAGTTGTTCCCATGAACATTAGTTAAAGAAGCAGAAAGCTGGTATTAGTCTTTAGAACCGGAATCCATTCGTAGGTGGAGTACTATGTTAGAACTATTTAATGAAAAGTACTAAACGTACTCCTGAGTGTCTAACTTGCGAAAGCAAATCCAAGGTTGAAAACAAGGAGGACATGAACCCTTGGATGCTACCATGGGCCGATACTATGCACTATTACATCATTGTCCTAGCCATGGTTATTCGCAAAGGGATCAACTGCGCCATCTTGTGGATGGGCTTAGGCATAAAATGACAAGAACCCTTGGGACTTATGCCCAAGGAAGACTATCCGAGCTTAGGTCCCATCAAATTCAAAGACTATTGGAGCAAGTTGCTAAGGAAGAAGGTGAGCTACGGAAGAGAGAAAGTGCAGAAGAGTATAACCAAGATCCTTCCCTTTGGAAGAGGGGAGTAATATTTTGTAAGGATGAAAAAGAGTTACCACTTAAAGAGATGGTGAATAGGAAAACTTTACCTATCCAAAAGATGATATTAGAAGTTTTGGCAAAGGTAGACCAAATGTGAGATACCCTAGACAATAGATTTCAAATTGTTCTTAAAATAGTAGAGGAGTCTAGAGAGCAAGGTAGTGATCATGAAAAAAGAAAAAAGAGAGAAGTTGAACATGCACGTAGCAAGGGTAAGGGCAAAGTTGCCACCATTGAAGAATTTGTGGAGTCAGAAAAAAACAATGATAGTGGATGTGAAATATGTCAATATGACCATCCTAAGGGATGTTTCCCTGTAATCTCACATCTGCAAGAGTCTGGGGTGTATGCACTCAACCCACGATTGAACAAACAGCAAGCACCCCGAAGGTTATCTTATCCTCAAGGTAATCCAAGACAATTCCACCAACCCTTAACAGATTATCCAAGTGGAACTCCACCACGACCGATTGAGCAATATCAATAGTGGTAGCACCCACAATCATTGGGAATGCCACCACCAAGGCAATAGTATCCTTACCAGCAACCTAACCCATATGGATATTATGTGCAGCAACCAATCTCCCCACATGACTCTACTGGTCACATCACTCCTCAACCTCACTACCAAGCCCACAAGTATTATGGCACTCCCTCTTCTAGAGAAGATATTCCACAAGCATATCATCCTTCTCATCCGACCACTTCTCTTCCACTAATAGCTCCACTACCACTTGCTCCAGCTATGCAGGGTGAAATTCCTACCCAGCCGCAACAACGTAATGTCACAAGGGTTATTAACTCTCAACCTACTATTGGTTCCAACAATCACATGAAGAAAAGACCTTTCTTTAGAACCAACAGAAAAACCAAGCCCTTGCAATCACAAGTAGCTGATTCCTTAGACGCCTCAGTATCAATCAAAACTTCAAACCCTCCTTCAACTCAACCACTGCACTCAATGCATATGATCATGCTAACACATGCTATCACTGATTGGATCAAAGTTGGCCACCTTCCTAGAAAATTCTCTTATCTTGGGAGTCTTCTAATATACTTACAAATCACTGGAAATGCACTATGAAAGGCTCTTTTGGATTTAGGTTCCAGTGTCAACTTGATTTCTCAAGAAATGTACAAGGCTTAGAACTTACCTCAATTGAAAAAGAGCAACATCTGTCTAGAGTTGGTCGACTAGTCCATCACTGTCCCATTGGGACTGTTGGAAGACATTGTTACCACTATTTGTGGATGGTTGTACCCACCTAACTTCCTAGTGATTCAAGTAAACAATGGTAAAGGGGACTTCCCAATCATAATGGGAAGAGCATGGCTAAGCACCATCGACACATGCCTAGGAATTCATGATCTTTCCCTAGAAATATCAAAGGAAAATATATTCAGAAAGATCGAGAAGAAGCAAGTTTCGTGCATCGCATATAGTGACACAGGGTGTAATTGTGTGCAGAGGTCATGATTTGTGCAAAGTTTAACATTGCCTGCATGCAATCAGTGTGCACAAGTGATCAACATACAAAGATGCCTATATGCAGCAGCCACACAACAGGAAGGCACCTAGTGGCTAACAACTAATCAAGAAAGTAGATCACTCATATGCATGGAATCAACTGAGGGTTTGACTTGTGCTTACATCGATAGCATAGACGCATTAAAGCAAGTCCACTGCCAACTTTCAAGTCTTAACCTTGAAAATGTCAACTGGGGAAAGTTGGAAATCCTTGAGAAATTTAAGCAGGAGCATCTCGAGTTGAAACCATTGCCCACCGGTATGGAATACACATTCCTTAAAAACAGAAAATTGGTAATTATCAATCCTAAGCTTGCTTTATAATAGATAGGGCAAAAAATCTCACACACAAGGATAGAGGTAGACCTCGAGAAAATCAAATTTATCCAATAAATTGCCCATTAATTGAAAACTGTAAAAAATATTCGATCATTCCTTGGACATACTAGTTACTATAGGAGATTTATTGAGAACTTTTCAAAGGTTGCCAAACCATTGGTGGAATTAACGAAAAAGGACATACTTGTCAAATCGGGAGATAAGGTTCTCTATTAGAATCCCACACATGTGCCACAACATACTAAATTTCAAACACTGTGGGAAGGACCTTATATTATTTATGCATCTTTTCCTTCAGAGGCCATGACAATATACAAACCTGAGAACTCGGATAAGAAACTTTTTGTTAACGTGCAACAAACCAAACCTTTTCATGGGCTTAGAACATCCAGTACACATGCTACCTCTATTGATGGACAACCTTGCTCACTATTTCGGATCTCCTCCTTCCAACTTAGTCGTGGGGGAGATGGCCACATATGCTAACCATTCTAGGCCCTCAGTTCTTTTTGAATTTTTGTTTTATACATTTCTGTTTTAAATATTTTTTGTTTTACACATTCTTTCAACTTTTCTTATTTTTGTTTTACACCATCGTTCATATTTTTACTATTTCTTTATTTACTTGATTGTTTTTGTTCGTCATGCTAATGTTTGGTTTTTACCTTTGAATTATGATGCTGATATTAAGGTATGGTTCTTTTGGTAAAATAGGCAATGAGTCCATGGCATCCACTCATCCATGCAACTCTATCCTCTTGTTTGGCTTGGAACTGTACAGTCCCCTTTTTCTAAGTAAACTTTTAATGAATTGGTGGCTGGGTATTTTTCAAACCAAGGAAAGACTGAAAGGATGAAAAGGGTGTGACTTCAAGGGGACTTGATGCATTTGTGCTAGCCATTCTCTTGGGTGCTTGGATGCTTTTTCTTGGGTTTTTCGCGATTCTGAAATTGTTCAAAAATCAGGAAGCTGAGTGAATAAAAATAAGTCTTTGCATGGTGTGGTTCTCACGTAAAAAAAATGAAAAAAGAAAAAAAAAGGAAAAAAGTGAGAATTCAAAGCACACCCCTTAAACAAAATAAATGCAAAAAAATGCATGGGTCTTTACATCGTGTGGTTCCCATTAAGAAAAAAACAACATGGGAATTCAAAGCACACCCCTTAGACCAAATAAAAGGGCTACAAGCACAGGTTATGAAATTGGAAAGACATGTTACCCATGCCTGAAGGTTCCCTCTAACTAAGGCCCTTTCTTGCTTCTTGCATCTCCATCTCATTCTCCTCGAAATGGTGGTGACTCTTTGTGGAAGCATTCTTGTTGCTTTAGGTGGATGGATTGATCAAGTGTGTTGATGTGAGGTCACTGGATGTGGTTTTTTTGAGTCTAGATTTGGGATGAGTTCTACTCAGTTACATTAACCATGAAATACATAAGGGACTTTACACAACCTTGTTCTTGGGATTCCATTCCATTCACTTTTCTCCATCTCTCTTCCCATTTTTCCACCTCATTTCTAGTTTTATTATTAGTCTATTTTTTGGTTGATGCATTATTTTTCTTTGGTGAATTCTTGTGGGTAAGTTTTTAACTCTTGCTTCCAAATGACATTCCTAGAGCCTACGGACTCTTTGGTTTGTGGGTTTGTCAGGGCATAAAAGGCATGAGCTTACTTTGGGGAGGATCCACTGGCATTCCTTTTTGGTGCAATTATTAACTTCTTTCCCTTAAACATTTCCTACAATCGATCATTTCTTGTTTCATCCCCATCCATGACATTGCCATTGTTATTTTTTCCCATCTTTCTTGTTTCTCATATTTTTCCATCTTATAGTTACCAAAGGTTCTCTCTTAGTCGTGGGGGCCCTAGCACAAATTTTTCAATTTTCTCCATTTTACTACTCACCTAACTCCTACACCTTGGGTAGTCACCTGTGATAAATCTCTGAACTAGTTTCTACCATAACCACAACTCAACCAATGTGCTTCATAACGAGGCAAGGTATCAACTGCATTGTGGTTTATCTATCCTTGCTCATTTGTAACTGTGTTGTGTGTGCAGATGGCGATCATACAAATAATGGATTGGGCTTGGAGGAAGCACTCATGATGGACTGGAACTGGAGCATTTACGAAAGGAGTAAGTCTAGTGGTTTGGCTATGGATAAATAATGGAAAGAACAATCTTAGCATTGGCAGTTGATGAGTGGCAAGGTACCCCTACACTCAACCATACGAATATGAGCATTCACACGTGATCTGGTCGAACTTCATGGACAGGCTAGTTGTGGTATCTAGATAGTTACATGTTCATCGTAGTTCGTTGTCTTCCCACCTGGACTAGTATTTTCTTTGTCACATATGGTTTAGTCGAGAGTGAGGTGTATGATGTGATCCTAAATGAGTGCTACTCCTAGAGAAAATGGAGAATAATAACTAATGAGTAATAGGAAATGAAGTCTAAGCTAACCTAAGTGTGATGAGCATCCATTCCTTAATCATATGCACAACTACTATTGGGGTTACCAAGCATAGATCCTAGGTACGCTACTGGGTTACCAAGTAGTCACACTTAAATGCTTGTGATTAAGTCGTACTCATTCTGCATTTAACAATAGGAATAGTAAATGATGATAAAGAAATATGAACTAAGAAAATAATAAATAACAATAATAATTAAATAATTAAAACTAAGTGAATGCTGCAATGATGAAGTAATCTCTATCTTTATTTCTGGTCATGTGTGCATCCAAGTACGTCACACTCTAATAAAGGTGTTGTACAATTACAAGCATCACATTGCAAGCATGCACTTGGGAAAATAGTCTAACTCCTATGGAAAAAAAATGCAAGGGTTCGCTACGACTACTAGAAAGATACCTAGGTGTGGCAAAGGGCCACTTATTTATAGGCTAAAATAGGCTCTATGTAAATGGAGCCATGTTGACGCATGAAGGGATGTGTTGATCGGGCCGTGTATACGGGGCCCCATATACGCGGCCTAGTTGACGCATCGACTGCTTAGCGCTTCATCATACCCCCACGACTGAATAACAAATTGTCCTTGAGTCAAATAAAGTGAGGAACAAGCTCAATTTACTACACAGTGGATAGTTATGGGATTATTGACTGACTAGAAATTTATTCATGTCACAGTGGAGAATTAAACAAAATTTGGAGACAGACAAAAAATATAAAACTTGTGGAACTCATGGGGTTCCCAATAGTGGTGGCTCCTCCATGGGTGCCTTTCCTTTGTCTTGTGCATCAAGCTTCTGAGATTGATACCATTGAAGAAGCACTTGACATTTCTCCTCTTCTATCTGAGGATTATGAGCCGTCCATGCTGATATTTCAATGTTTGATGAAGTCAGCATTTCCCATGGGCATGACAGCTATGGGAATACTTGATTGGCCTTGACATGCCATGCCGTAGATAGCCATCATTCCTCTTCATAGGCTTGGGCCCCGACCTCTCCACCTTTTGCTTGGCCAGCTTGTGCAGTGACAGGAGGTCCCTGATGAATGCTGAATGATTGTGCCTCCTACTCTATACGTTCTACATGAGGTCCTTGGCTTTTGCCTCCCCCTGGGTGTTTAATTGCACCTTGAGAAGGTCCTCCTTATTTTCCTCTTTTTAGGGCCATCTATGATCACATAAAGATCAATTCTTAGTAAGGTTATTGAAAAAAGTTCAATGATTTCATACCTTACTCATTGCCTTTAATAAATGTTGACTTCTTTACTTAGTGTGATTTTAGAGTTAGAAATTTTTCAAGGAAGTTGCCCAAAAAGTTTAATGTTGGACCTGGTTTTGAGGAACATTTGAGAAAATGATGACAAAGAAAAGAATAGATTTGGCAATGAAGTACTTGGAGGGTATAAAATGATGTAGTGGTGTGTAATAAGTATAAATTACAAAAGTCATGTAAGTGGGTCCTCCCCAAAGTAGGTTCCAACCTATAATGCTCTTGCGTAANGAAATTACAAAAGTCATGTAAGTGGGTCCTCCCCAAAGTAGGTTCCAACCTATAATGCTCTTGCGTAACCACACCTTAAAATGTTCATAGGCACTAGAAGGGTTAAATGTAATCTATGCCAATGCAAAAAAACACACACATGTTAATACCATCATGATGAGATATGAATTCAATGCTATACAAGACACAAGTCACAATTACAGGAACAGCGAGATGAGACGAATCGGAGAAGGGATTGTAGAGATTGGGATGTGAGGTAACTAACTCAGGGCACAATGAATTCTCGAGTGTAGGGCATGCTTAATGTGTCATTAGCCCATCACTCCAAAATCAAGACCAATTCCATTCCTTTGATCATTGACATCGCATTGTTTCATCCAATAATGGACAACTGTAAGAGCACCATGACAACAAGGCGTACGATCACTTGGCGTTTTGTGCAAGGGAGGAGTGACTTCGAATGCTTTGGCACACTCTCTTCTCCCTCTCTTTTTTTGGTTTTTTTTATTGGGTGCCTGTAATACTCTTACTCCCATTTTTTGTTAGATCTACAAGGATCTTAGTACAACCAAGCTGCATGATAGCACCTACAGATGTCACCAAAGAGAATCCACAAGTTCCCTTGATGTCACACCATGGCCATTCCCTGTTAGTCTATCATTTTTCACGCTGGGCATAATGAGCACAAAATTACTTTAAGTTTTAATGATGTCAAGAATATCATTGTACCCAGAGTAGAACCTCTTATTAATAAAATGGTTGGGTGGATGTGATGGGCTCACTATTCAAATAATTAGTCACCTGAGACTTAATAGCATAGAACAACACCTCAACCAATGACTCACATGAGTGGTTTATTCGCAGATGAGATTACTCATAAAAAGATAAAAAGAAAAAAAGATAAAACAATAATTTAAAAGGTGAAAAACTGGAAAACAAAAAGTTGAAAAATTAAAGAAATAAAAAAATATTTATTAATTCTGTGCTGTTAGAATGGAGGATACCCCCCATAGAAAAATGGTTGAGCATGGCTAGAATTAATAAATGGAAGGTTAGGATCCTTGCATGTTGGAAATATTGGGACCCAGTCATACTTACCCCATTGGGG
>MNCI01035512.1:24010-73979 GCA_015680685.1 Gnetum montanum
ACCTATACCATACATTTTCTTGGCCAACGAGTGTTAGAGGAAAGAGCTTAAGTTACAAGCATCATGATGTAGGCATGCACTTGGGAAAATAGTCTAATTCTTATGGAAACAAAATGCAAGGGCTTTGCTACGACTACTAGAAAGAGACCTAGGTGTGGCAGAGGGCCACTTATTTATAGGCTAAAAAAGGCTCTACATAAATAGGGTCATGTTAATGCATGGAGGGATGTGTCGATGGGGCCGTGTCGACGTGGTCACGTATACGAGGCCCCATATACATAGCCTAGTTGACGCATCGACTGCTTAGCACTTGATCAGCAGCAAGACGCTTCATTTTCTTTCCAATAAAGGCTTGGATGTCATTTATGTACGAGTGTTCACCACAATGTTGTAATATGCTTATTGATCCGTCCACTAGGCACGTTGAGTTTGTTATCCATCAGTTGTCAATTAGTCAATAATCCAATACCTTCCCAATATTTTGTAAGGAACTTGAGGACGAGTTTTCATTCAGTTGTGGGGTATGATGAGAGCGATTACTCTAATAATTAGAGTGGTTATTATTAGAGCAGTTACTCTAATTATTAGAATGGTTATTATTAGAGTGGTAGTTTCTCTAAAATTAGAGTGGTAGTTTCTCTAAAATTAGAGTGGCAGTTTTTGTAATTATTAGAGTAGTTTCTCCCAAGCCTATAAATACAATGCCCAGGCACAAAATAGGGAGTTAAGAAGAAGAATTTAGAAGAGGAAGTATTTTAGGAGTCAAGTAGCGAAACTCTAGCCAAGTGCCTATAGCAGGAGGTCTAAGTGTGGACGGATCTTTATTCGAGCATTGTGTACCTGAGCACANGTTCTCACTTTCCGTACACATCCTGAACCAGCGCAACACTATTGGGATTACCAAACACTAATCGTTACCAAGTTACCAAGTGTTACACGCATGCTCCAAGTGATTGTATTGTGTGTGCTAATAACAGAAATGTAAGTGCATAAAATAAAATAAAATAAANAGCACACACAGTACAATCACTTGGAGCATGCGTGTAACACTTGGTAACTTGGTAACGATTAGTGTTTGGTAATCCCAATAGTGTTGCGCTGGTTCAGGATGTGTACGGAAAGTGAGAACAGATACTAGTGTTAGGATTAGTTTAAAGCCTAGCTAATCAGTAGTTAAGTTAAATTAGTCACTTAGTTATCTCTCTCTTTCCCTATTAGCACAGGACATAAAAACATAAAAGCTATAAAAATCATATGCCTTAAGCTTACTTAACCATATAATCGTGACATGTAAGTAAGTTTGGGAAGAAAACAATCAATCAACCCATCCCTGTATTCATATGGTTGAGCATAGGGGTACCTCGCCACTCATCAAGGCTAAAATAGGTGATGTGCGGCGAGGTACCCCCTATGCCCAACCATATGAATCACAAGCATTCATACATGATCTAGTCAAATTCTGTGGATGGGACTAATTATGGCATCTAGATCATTATGCTTTGATCGTAGTTTGCTATCTTCCTAGTTGGACTAGTGGTAGCTTTGTCATGTATGGTTTAGTCGAAAGTGAGGCATATGATTCTTGATGTTGTTTTAGCCTTAGGCTACTCCTAATGATAATAAATAAATTAATCATTTAACTAATTAGCAATAAAAAGTAAAGTCTAAACTAGCCTACAAGTGATGAGTGTCTGTGCCCAACTTGCCGCACACATCCTGAACCCACATATCCACTACTAGGATTACCAAGCGTTATGCAACTGCGTGAACCAAGCAATAACACTACTGGGATTACTAAGAAAATACATGTTTATGCTCGAAATTGGTCATGCTCATTTTTCCAATTCATTAACATGCATGGAAACATAAATATTAACTAAGTACATGAAACCTAAATTGCATCAAAAGTAAAGTTAATCTAAGTCAAAGTGCTATAATGAATAAGAATCAATCTTAATCTTATTGTTGTTCATGGAATGTGTCCAAGTACATTGTCACTTAAATAAGACACCGTACAACTAACTTAGATCCACACTATGAGCACTCGCTAACTATTCTCTAAGACATCAGAATAAAACTATAAGAGTTCAGCTACTCTATTAACCAAAAAAATGCCAATACATGGTGGAAGAACACATATTTATAGGCAAAAATAAACACTTCATTGATGGGGCCATGTCAACACATCATTTCATGTGTCGATGGGGCCTAGTCGATGAGGCCTAGTTGATGTGACTACTGCGAAGTGGCTATGTTGAAGCAGCTGTGTCATGGAAGCTGTGTCAAAGAGGTTACGTTAATGCAACCAATTGATGCTTCATCATACCCCCTTGACTAAATAAAAATTTTTCCTCAAGTTAACAAGATAGGACCAAGCTTTCTTTACAAACAATTGGGAATGATGGGATTATTGACTTACTAACTGACTTTGAGTGCCACATTACAAAATTTTATTTGAGTGGATGCATTACAAAATGACAAAATGAAAAAAATATTGGATAGACATTAAAGATTACAAAATTTACAAAGGTCTTCAAAAATCTGCTAAAGATGATTCTTCTTATTGCCACTAGTGGTGGCAAACTTTCAACCTTGATTGTTCTATCAATGTTTCTCTAGTTATGTGGAACATTCTTGAAGGATGGATTGAAATTTCTTCTCCTCGTACCATGGATCTAGCAAACATGTGATGCTTAAGCTACTATCTTGTATGTGCTACTATTTGTCCATGGGCATATCCTCCGTTGTCCCGCTCTTAGCTTCATTTTCATGCCTAGCAAAAGCCCTTCTTCCTTAGGCATTTCTTTTAGCATCACCTATAGTCACTAAAGGATCAACATTAGTTTTGGTAAATTTTCCTTAATAATTAACCATTTTTTGATCCCTTAGTTTTTGTTTAAGCACAAGGTGATGATAGCATACTATGTCCAAGGTTATAAGGTAATTCATCAAGCTATTCACATTATTTTGATCAATTACTATTAGTTACCATGATGTTCTAAAATAGGATGTTAGAAAAATTTCAAAGAAAACATCCTTATCCCCCATGACTAATAAGTGTAACTTTGGAAGCACACAAGTTTTCAAACAATTGAAACCAAAGGTCTTATTCAAAAGATGGCCAAGAAATATTGAACTTGAAGGATATTTTAATAGAAAAGTAGGAAAAAGTAACAAAGTAATTGAAAGTGATGAGAAGTAGTCCCAGAATTATGCATAAATTTACCAAAACTATCATTGATGTTCTAAAAGGTGTTAAGGTTAGTTCAAAGCCATGATCAACAAAAGTTATGCAAGTGGGTCCTCTTCAAAGTAGGCTCCTACCATAATGCCCTTACATAACCACTTCCATAGATGATCATGGGTACTCGAGAAGTTAAATGTAGACCATGCCTTTGTTCTAAACAACACACAACTACCGTGGTTAGGATGTTGTACTATACTACACAAAACCAAAAGGTTCATAATCGCATGCAGTAGTGAGGTAAATAATGGGATGAAAAGGGATTGTAGAGATAGGGATGTAAGGTATTTGACCATGTCCACAATAGGTTCCTATGAAAAATGTGATTAAAATGATTAGCATACCTATCCATCCAAGTTCAGACCAAGTCCATACCATGAGCAGTAACCTCACATTAATGTGTTCCCTCATGCCTACCACCATGAGTCCACAACCACCTCAAAGAACAACCATCACTCCAAAAGGGAAAGAAGGAAGGAAGGGCCTTAGTTAGAGGGGCACCTTTAGGCATGGGAATCATGTCTTTCCAACTCCATAACCAATGCTTGTAGCCCATTATTGTGTCTATGGAACGTGCTTTGAATTTCCATTATTGTTTTTTTTTTGTTTATGTTTTTTTGTTTTTTTATGGGAACCACACCATGTAAAGACCTTTAGCTTCCTGTTATTGATCGATGAAGGAGTGATGGTACGCTCCAAGAGGAGTCATAAACCACATGAAGGAAGACAAGAAGAAAACCCAACAAGTTTCCTTGAGGACACACCCTTATCATTCCCACTTGGTCATTTTCTCTTTCTTCAAGGTACAATGATCATTGATTAATTTTAGTTTCATGAAAGAAGAACTAAATTATTTCCATGAAAAAGACCTTTTATTTAGAGAACTAGAGGGATGGATGAGGTGGTCTTACTACTTTACACAATTACTTACCCAATCATCTTGATAGCATAGCAAAAAAACCCAACACATAGCGTTAACTTCTACATCATGACTTGGTAATATTATTAACAAAAACATGAAATACATCCATAAAACATAAAGAGAATGACTCAAGAAAAGAGAAAAATATAAGGAAAAGAAAAACATTAAGAAATGGAAAACATATGAAGAATCAAAAAAATTTGGAAGAAATAGGAAAATGATAAAAAATTGTAAAAATAAAAAAGGTGAAAAATAATTATTAGTTCTTGAACCAAGATGGAGCATCTCCCCCATGACTAATCTTATGGTCGCACATTTGGGAGATTGATGGCACAATCCCCTGGATATACATCACTAGTTTCCCATCCATCATCATTATTAATTTAATTAATGATGTGGTAGCACATTTCACATTGGTGATAGCCTCATTTGGATCATTCAGAGATGTATTTTTATTTAGACTTGAAGGTGTTCCTGTTTTGGGGGATGTATATGTGTTGCCTTCTTCTTCTTGATTTTCTATTTTAATGCCTGAGTCTTTTTGTTTAATAACCTTTTCTAGTGTATAATTAGAGTGTAAGATTATTGTGTCTAAGTCCTTTGTTTGGACCATTTTATTAATTCTATAACTAATAAGCGAATTAGTTACCTTCATGCATCTTTGAAATAGTTTTATCTATGCATTTTCAAGCCACCGGACGTCTTCTGGTTTATTGGCTACTATGTAGATTGGTTTTGCTCACACACTTGCTCCTAAACTTTGTTACGGTTTGTGTTAATATTTTGAATTTCTCACTCACAACTACACCCTTTACTATTGGTAGTGAAACATGGATTCTTCTATCTCTCCATAGTGCTAGATTCATCACTTCTATTAGGTGTTGGAGTAACAATGGATGTTGGCCCTTGCATAGGATTGAAGGACATTGGTCATGAAAGGAAGGGTGTTGCACTTGATTGGTGTTATGCTGGTTTGGAAAAGTTAGTAGGTCCACAAGTGTTGTGCTTATGCATGGGAACCATCCTAAAGAAAGGACGTTTCCAAGTTTGTGGTGGAGATTTACTAGCATTATCATTTCTATGTATGTTCATAGCACAAGTGGCATTCTCTCATTGACGTTGTGGTGCTAAACCTTATTGTGTTGTTGATCATGACATATGATGAAGGGAAGTATGAGAATATTGAGGATATGATGGAGGGTGAGAGGTATGAGGTGGTGATCCTTTAGGCAATGTCGCGAGTTGATAATATTCGAGAGAGTGGTAGTAGTGATTTGAAGTAGAGGAAGTAGAACTAGGTGGGGAAATAGGTTGTTGAATATAATATCCATATGGGCCTAGCTAGCAATAAGGGTAGTGTTGGGTTGATGATGGCCTCCCTCACAACTATGGGTTTTACCATTGCGATTGATCGTAGTTTTGAGGTTGATAAGAAGTCCTAATAGGATAGTACGGTTGGTTGTATGACTATCTATGATTACCTTGTGAGAAAGGTAATTTTCTAGGCATTTGCTTTTGTATGAACTTGGGATTCAATGCAAAGGCCCAATACTCATGTAGATGTAATATGACTAGGCAATAGCCCTTTGGATGGTCATATAGGCAAATGTCACATCCATCATCTTCTTCGATGGTTGAGTTTATACCCTCTTCTTCTAAAGCTATTTCTCCTTTCTATCGATTAGTGTTCTTATCTTTCTCTTGGTCCCCTTTCCTCCTTTTTTTGTGATCACTTGATTTGTTTTGTGTTACTCTCCCCTCTACAATTCCTACACAATTTGTAACTTTCTCATTTATCCATTCTAACATCTTATCTAGCTTTTCTTAAAGCTTAACAATAGATTGTTGCATTGGCAAGGTTTATTGTGAAATCACCTCATTGAGAGCTACCTTTTTTCCCTCATCATAAATATGAACCCTCTTCTTTTGAAGAGTTGGATCCTAGTGATATTTCTCAACATTCTCTCATTTACATAGCTCTCATTCTTCTTTTGCCACATACTTGATTAGCTTTTGGATCTGATGGGTTCCTAGTTCATATAATTGACCTTGAGCATACATCCCAAGGGTCTCTCTCGTTTGACTATGAAGCCCATCTATGATGTGGAAAAGTTGCTCTTCTTGAGAGAAACCATGGCCTAGACATTTATTCAGTAGAGAATAGTATCTATCTAGGGCCATATCCAAGGGTTCATGTTGTTCTTATTTCCATCCATGGATTCGTTTCCTTAGGTTGGACACCCTTGCATAGGTTTCGTATTTCTCATTAAAGAGTTCTAGCATTGTGAACCATCGATGGATTGAATTTTGTTTCAACAATCTATACCAAACTTTGGCATTATCTATTAGTTTCCTAGGAAAGAGCTTAAGCTTTGGCCACCCAGTTTCAATGTTCTATAAAATGCTTGCATCATGGAAGGCTTGCAAATGATGTTATGGATCAGAATTATAGCATCCTGCAAATTTAGGAATGTTATTCATATCAAGCCTTTTGATGTGACTTTCCTTGCAATGCCTGTGGGGTATTTTAACTACCTTTATGATCTATGTCATGCTCTTAATGGCCAACAAGGATTCACTATCATCAAACATGTCATGGTGAAAATTTCTATTTCTATTTGTCTGATTGTGACAATTTTGTCTATGTTCATTTTGATGTCTTTGATTTTGCCCTTGGATTCAATTTTTATCCTTATTTCTACCCCATAGTGAAGCTTAATCTCTGTACCTATGTTCATCTTCATCAAAACTAGATGTTGAAGAGGAAAAGGAAGATGAGGAATTGGGAGAGTCACCATGACTTCTATAGTATTCCCCATGGTTCCTTGATGATTTTTTCCAGGTTTTGAAGAGGTCCTAAGCCTTAAGGCCTCCCTTGGTCTAGGACTTACTTCATCTTTTATAAGATTTTTTGCCTTAGGTGAATGTAGTCCTTGAGTGTAATCAGGATGGTTATGAACATATGAAACCCCTGCATGAGGTTGGTCACTCCAATTTACTTCAATATATATCTCATTAGTTCTCCAATGAATATTCTCTTCATACAATGCATTATCACTTCCTTATGAAAGAGACATTATTGTTAGTTAATGATATCTATGATTTAATATTTTCTGAAAGTTAAATCGTTAATGCATTTATAGCGATTGTGTATGATATAACTAATCTAGATAACTAGCACCATCCCTAGCAACGTCACCAATGATGTGTGGCAAGGTACTCTCTACGCCCAACCATATGAATCATAAGCGTTCATGCATGATCCAGTCAAATTCTATGGATGGGACTAGTTGTGGCATCTAGATTGTTATGCCTTGATCGCAGTTTGTTGTCTTCCCAATTGGACTAGTGGTAGCTTTGTCACGTATGGCTTAGTCCAAAGTGAGGCATATGATTTTTGATATTGTTTTAGCCTTAGGCTACTCCTAATTACAATAAAGAAATCAATTATTTAACTAATTAGCAACAAAAAGTAAAGTCTAAACTAGCCTACATGCAATGAGTGTTTGTGCCCAGCTTTCCATACATGTCCTAAATCCCTGTATCCATTATTGGGATTACTAAGCGCTATGCTACTAGGTGAACCAAGCAATAACACTACTAGGATTACCAATGGAATATATGTTTACACTCAAAACTAGTTGCACTCATTTTGCCAATTCATTAACATGCATGGAAACGTAAATATTAACTAAGTACATGAAACATAAATTGCATGGAAAGTAAATTTAATCTAAGTCAAAGTGCTACAATGAATAAGAATCAATCTCGATCTTATTGTCATTCATGGAATGTTTCTAAGTACATTGCTAGTTGAATAAGACATCATACAATTGACTTAGATCCACATTGCAGGCACTCATTGACTATTCTCTAAGACTACAAAATAAAACTACAAGAGTTCAGCTACTCTATTGACCAAAGAATGCCAATACACGGTGGAAGCACATGTATTTATAGGCAAAAATAGACATCGTGTTGATGGAGCTGCATCAACACATCATTCAATGCATTAATGGGACCTAGTTGATGGGGCCTAGTCAATGTAGCTACTTTAAAGTGGTTGTGTTGAAGCGGCTACATCGAGGCAGTTGTGTTGAAGTAGCTGCATTCAGGTGGCTACATCGAAGCGGTTGCCTTGAAGCAGCTACGTCGATGCAACCAATTAATGCTTCATCAACAGGCTACCATGTTATCCAAGATGAATCTACAAACTTGGTCAAACATTATCCTTCTTAGGGAAATAGCTTCAACCCACTTTATGAAGTATTTAGTTCTAGTGATGATGAAACTATGCCCTATAGAAGACTTAGGCATTATAGGTCTAATGATATCCAACCTCTACCATTGAAATGGCCAACTTATTTGAGTAGTATGTAACTCAATTGACGATATGTGTATGAGGTTACTATGTCATTGATGTGTATCACAAGTTTTAACCTTTTGCAGGTAATCACTTTCCATATAGGGCCAATAATAGCCTAACCATGTAATCTTAGTAGCCATAGCTCTAGGTCTTATATGTCCCCCACATATACCCTCATGAACCTGCTCTAGGATTGTTTGAGCTTTGATTTTACCCAATCACACTAACAATATGCCATCATAGGACCATCGACATAATGTGTTATTGCCTACTATGACATAATGTTTCAATCATTTACGTACAATGTCATTTTGAGCAATAGTCAGGCCTTATGAAGGTTCACCATGCATAAGATAAAATTTGATATCATCGTACCACTACCTTGTAGGAGTAGTGTGAACTATGACCACAAATGTATTCTCAATCTTCTGCGTCATGGACATAGCACAATCCAAAGTAAAGGTGGGTAACTTGCTAAACACATCTGGCATCACACTAAGGGCTAGCATTGTAATGGCATTGGCTATAGCATTCTTGTTTCATGGTGCATGTTGGATATAAATATCTATAAATTGTTGTAATAGTTGCTTTCCTAGGTCATAGTAAGGTTGTAAATGTTTGGCTTTACATGCGTGAACTATAGTTACTTAGTTAACCATAAGTTATGAGTCATCTTTGATCATTAAATGTTTGATTCCTAGGTCATGAGCTACCATCCTTCCTCTGATCAAACCCTCATACTCCACTATATTATTGGCACATGGAAGCTCAAAGCAATAAGTGAAGGGTCAAATTTCACTAGGCAATAATGTTATGATGGCAGTAGAACTGGCCCCATGGGTAGTTGAAGCTTCGTCAAAGTGCATGATCACCTCATAGCCCTTGGGCACTCAACTAATGATGTTGATGTGTTTATCAGGGAACTTAGGATCTATAGTTGCATGGTCATCAACTAGCAAAATGGTAAGTTGTATGGCTATATCTTAACCCTTTGTTGATGCTTGAGAAACATAGTGAAGGTTAAACTCCACTGTTATGACTTTCCATTGGGCTATACATCTACATTCATAAATGTTGGTTGTTATGGCTCTAAGCATATTATCTTTGCAAATGATGTTGACCTAAATCCTAAAGAGGTAGTGTCTCCACTTATTCAATGAAAAGACTAGTGCTAGACAATACTTCTTCACTCTAGTGTATCAAGTCTCACGGACAACTAATGCATGGCTAAGGTAGTATATTGGCATGTCTACTCCATCATCTCGTTTCTGATAGAGTAGAGAGGCAATAGACATGTCAGAGATAGCAAGGTAGATGTAAAATGGTTTACCCTCATGTAGAGGATAGATTGTTAATAGTTGTGCCAACTCTTGTTTAAGGTTTTTAAAGGATTCTTGGTATTGAGCCATCCACTCATAGTGAACTCCTTTCTTAAGCAAGTATTGCATGGGTTGTAACTTATCCATAAACCTAGCTATAAACCTACAAATAAATTGTAACTTGCCTTGTAATCACCAAAGCTCCTTAAGGTTAGTGGATGTAGCCAAGTTGGATATGGCCTTAATCTTACCAAGATCAACACATATTCTTGCTTTGGATACTACAAAGCCAAGCATCTTATTGGTTTTAACATCAAAGACACACTTCTTAGGATTAAGTCTAAGCTCATACTTGAGGCATCATTTAAGTATAAGGTCTAGGTCATGTGTATGATCATTGGTGACTTTAGACTTAAAGGCTATATCATCTACATAATCTTTAAGTAAACCTAGCATGTAATCACTAAAGATACACATCATAGCTCTTTGGTAGGTTTCTCCTACATTCTTTAGGCCAAAGGACATCATGATATAACATATGGTACCCTAAGGAGTCCTAAAGGTCATACTAAGTCGATGCTATGGGTTGATCCTAATCTAGTTATATCCCGAGAACCCATCCATAAAGGATAATAAGACATGTCCAGTTGTAGTATTAATAAGCTCATCAATACTAGGCAAAGGGAAATCATCCTTGATGGTTGCCTTATTGAGGTCTCAAAATCTATGCAAATATGTATACTCCCATTTTTCTTAGAGACTATCACTATATTGGACACCCATTCTACATAATCAACAACTCTAATAAAACTAGCTTGGTATAGTTTGTGATTTCATCATGAACTGCTAAGGCCAAATCAAGTCAAATCTTGCAAACCTTTTGCTTAACTAGTCTAATGCTAGGATCCAATATGATGTTATGTTATACTAAATGTGGGTCTAGGCTTGGCATATCTTCATATGACAAGGAAAATGCCTTAATGTCATCTTATATGACCTTGGTGACGTCTTGAGCTTGTTGAGGTTCTAGTGAGAAACTTAGCTTTAGGGTTTTCTCCTCACCACTATGTGTCATGACAGGAACCTCAACTAGAGAGTCCTTGATAATGTCACCAACCTCTAGGTCAAGGGTTTTAACTAGTTTTTTAGGCCACTCTAGAGGTTTTTCTATCGAGGCTATGTGATCGACAAGACTCTCAAACTCAAGATCTAGACAATTGAGATTAATGCATCATTCAACACCACCATGAGGCCCACTTAGGCTCAAAGGAAAATTGATCTGCTCCCAGGTACTCATGTTTCAATCCTACATGTCCACCATAAGCACATTCAATGGCACCTAGGTAAAGATGAATACATAATGCAAAAATTCTATAGAATTATTTAAACACATGCTATCTTTAATTTCAAAACAAACAATGCAAATAAGATCAACTAGGACTATAATAGGTATACATAATGGAATAAGGCCAAACAAAGGTCAAATAAAGGTCAATACAAGTTGAAATACCATAAGGCCAAACATGGTCAACTAAGATTACATTTTGCTAGTTTTAGACCTTAGTAGGCCATGGTGCCAATTTAAGGCCTTAACGTGCCATAGTTACATGGTGTCAAACAATGGTCAGAGATGGTCAAACCCCATCACTTAACACTAATCAAACATGGGTAAAACAAGTCAAAATATGGTAGATCTTACTAGTTTTAGGCCTTAGCGGGCCATGGTCTAAGGCTGCAAGGGTGATAGATGAGTTTCGACATCTATCAAGATTGTTTTAAGGCTTTTTAGGCCAAAAAGCAAGGTTTTCAAGGTACCCACATTATACCCATGCCAGCAAGTGTGGGTGGGGTGATCCCTAGCATGGATGGGATAGCTAGGTGCTTATCTAGGTTCATTCTGAGCAATTCTTGACTCTTGATGTCTTGCATGGCCAACGTAGTGGACTGGGGAAGGAAATAGGCTAATTTTGGCATTAATTTCAACCCATGGAAACCTCCATTCAAGCTTGGAAGTATCACCCATGTTGGAGCCATGTTGGCTAGCATGGCCCTAGTGTGGATACTAATGAAAGTGGGTTTTATGACATCCAAAGTGCCAAAATTGGGGTTCTAGGGCCTTCCTAAGGTAGCTTAGGGCTAGATTAGTCAAGATTGGCTATTTTGAAGGTCAAAAATGGTGAAAAAGCATGTCTTGATGTTATACTCCCCCTAGAGCCACACGAGGCCCAACGTGGATGGTCTAGATATGGGTTGTGAGAAGGTCAAATAGGGTCAATCCGTAGTTAAGGTTAGGTTTTAGCAGTTGTGGGCTTCTTAGCCAAGTTTTGAGACTGTTTTAAAGAAGTTTTGAGTATTAAATTGGCAACTATACCAATGCTGAGGCCATCTTGGTCAGTGTGGCTTAGTGGGGATGCTCTTGCTTTTTGGTTTTGGGGTGGTTTTGGGAGTAAATCAACCAAGTTTTCAGGCTTCTAGGGCTGTAAATAGTAATTCTACAGGTTTCTAGTCAAATCTAGCTCGGTTTGAAGGCTATTTGAGGCAATGCATGGTTATACTACCCCCCCCCCCCCCCCCCCCCCCCCCCCCCAAGCCACAGTAGGTAGTGTTACTTTAGCATGGATGAGGGGGCTTGGTGGGTTTCAAGGCCAAAACGAGATCAAACAAGTGCTAACTCAAGGTTGTGGTGCCCTAGGCTTTACCAATGTAGGTTTTTGGTTTATAGGGGTGTCGATCTATTTTCAAAAGTGGTAAAGTAGCTCACCCATGCTGGAGCCATGCTACCCAACATGGCTTAGGCCTTCCCCAGCATGGATACTTGAGATATCAAGTTTTGATAGGTTTTGAAAGCAAATCGACCATGCATGTGAGCTTCAGTTTCTAGTGTTAAGGGCTAGGGTTTAGGGTCAAATTTTGGTAATTTTGAAGGTTCTTAGATTTTCTTGGAAGTCATCCCCCTTGTAGCAACATTCGGGCCATCTTGCCTAGTATGGTTTCAATGTGGGTGATCCAATGGGGTTAACTTTTTGCTATTTTTGATTGGTTTTGTGAGGTCTAAGGACTTCCCGATGTGTTGATAGGCTTCTAGGTGAGTATGGTGCAACCTAAATTCATTTTAGTTCATTTATGACCTTCCCATGGGCTTCCCTCGAGGTACCCACACTAGCTAGCATGGGTAAGGGGGTGCTCAGTGTGGAAGTAGGAGTGGTCATGAAATAGAGTTAGTTTTAGCTTTCAGAGTCCCTGAGAAGATTAGGAGGTTAACACATGTTAATCTTGATGCAAATCTTGGATGTTTTTGGTCATACCCCCTTCATCCATGTTGGGGCAATGCTACCCATCATGGATAGGGTTTCCCTAGTGTGGCTCCAATTGGATCTAATTTTTTGGCTAGTTTTGACAAGCTTTGACAAGGTTTCAAAGCTGCTAGGGATGTAGGGGTTGAGGATCAAGATATGATTTCAAAATCAACTATTCTGAGGGCTCCTTGGTATCTCATTCAGTCATCCCCCTTGAGCCACACTAGGTAGTGTGGCGCTAGCATGGATGGGAGAGGGAAAATAGCTTTTTACTATTTTCCATCAATTTTGTAGCATTTGAAGGCTTTGGAAGGCTTAGGTAAGGTTTACACATTAACATGGCAAGTTTCATGGCTATTTTTGGATATGGAATGGATTTTATGGCATATCCCCAAGGCACCCATGCTAGGCAGCATCGATGGGGGGTTGACTAGTGTGGGGAAGGCTCATGGTACAAAAATCGACTCATTTTTGGGTGGATCTAGGTTACCAAAGGCTAACAAGGAATGTGGAAGTTAAAATATAGAAACTAGATGGTTGATTTTGGTAGTTTAAGGTCACACGCCACCCATCCATGTTAGAGCCATGCTAGGAAGCATGGATGAAGCCTCCTTCAATATGGCTCCATTAGATCTAAAAGTTTCAAGCACTTTTGAATAGGTTTAACAAGGTTTCAAAGTTGCTAGGGGTTACTAGATCAGTTTAAGGCTATGTGGGCCCACCTTAGGGATAAATCATGGCTTGGTGAGCACCAGAGGATGGGTATGGATGTCATACCCCCTTGGGCAATGTTGGGCCACTGTGGATAAGGCCTTGTTTAGTGTGATTACCCAAAGTGGCAAGTTTCCTTAAGATCTTACCCTTGTTCGAGTCTAGGGTTTGGTAGGGTCGGTTGCAGTTGCCAAAAATGGCAAGGTGATAAGGTTATATGCTCAAGGGTGATGGAGCAGGCAAGGACCCATGCTGGCCAACATGAGTGAGGGAGGGATAAGATTGTAACTTACTTTTTGGGTTTCAATGTGTCAAAACCTTTGCATAGAAGAGGTTTCCAAGCTTGAAACACACTATACTTAGGAGGCGTCTCATGGGGCCCACATAAAAAAATTCAAATTTTTGAAACTTGTTGCTAACTCCCATCATCATAAGTGTTGTCTAAACTTTTCCCCCTTTGCACTCTTAGTACACCATGAGTTTCAATGCCCAAAATTGGCAACGGGGACATGTAAGAAGGCATCTAGATTTTGATGTAGTTTTATTGGCAATCTTGTTCAAAAATCACACACAACTCTCATTATTATTCTACAGTGCATTGGAATAAAGCTTTGGTAGAGATGTTTCTTCCAAGAACTTATCATCCTCAATGTGGTTACCTAAGATCTCCCTCCAAGGTAGCATTAGAGCTTCTATCCCTAAAATTTTCAAGCTTTTTGTCAACATTGATCATTCACCATGAAGAAGAAAGGAAACAGTAGCAAGGACATGGTCATTGAGGGGGTAGACGCAACAACCCAAGGCATCTTCCACTTGTCCCAAACTATTTTGATTCAATTTTCATCTATGATCATTCCAAGGTAGGCCATTGCTAGCTGTTTTTATTGTTTTTTGGCCATTTTTGTTGTTTTTCTTAGTGTAGGATGAGAGCATTTTTCTAGATCTAGGCCATTGTGTTCAATAAAATCTAATTTTGGAAATATCCCACCCCCTATTTTGATGGATTTTTATGCATTTCTAAGGTTATTCAGTCATTTAGGCTTTGTTATGTGCAAATTTTAAATTAGGTTTTGCTATGTTGTATGTGTTTTTTACCAGTTTTGGCAAAAAAGCAGGCATACTTTGGAACTTTTTATTAAGAAATTATTTTTTTTTTAGGATTATGTTTAAGGTTTCTAATTGCTATGTTTTTTCTTGATTTTGAGTTGTAACGAATAAGTTATGAAGTTTTTGGCTATGTTGTATGGTTGTGTTTTGTGTCGTTTTCCATTTTTTTCATATAATACTATGAATTTTTTCTAGAAAAATAGTAAAGGTTTTGTATTTTTTAAGGTTATGGATGCATATATCTCGATGTAAGCTTTCAAACAGTGGTGGAATCACTTTTTTTGGAGCTAAAATGAATTTTTGGCTAGCTTTCTATTAAACTTGCACAAAAGGGCTCTTTGATGATAGTTAGGCTCATGTTAGATTTACTGCATTTTCCAATAAAATGGCAATAAATTTTTGGCTATTTTTGGTATTGCTATAATGTTCATGATTTTAGGATTCCAATGATGGTGGAATCACTAAAATCAAAGTTCAAGTGAATTTTTAATGAATGTTTCCCTCAAGTTGTGTGAATTAGGGCTTATTTTGGTTGTAGCAGTTTTACCCCTTGGAGATGAGCAATGTTGGCATGATGATGTGGTCATACTTAAGTACTAATATAATTAGCATCATAGTGGATACCCTACTACCTTATGCATCTAACCTTATCATCAAGTTCATAATTCATGATCTAGAAACTTGGGCAGCAAGGATGTTGGTGGACACCAGGGATACCATCAGCACATGCTACTTGTCTAAGATCTAGAGCATGCCAAAGTATTCTTAGTATAATGCTAACAATACTCTAATGATGGCATGTAGAGTCCACACATTTTTCCAGAATCCCCCTAGCACAGTGTACCGTCTATAAGGGTAAGCATGGTTATTATAAGTTTTTGATGTTTTTAGCTTACTTACCTTTCCTCTAACTTGTTGGTTTTTATGCATGTCTTACAGGTATAGGGTTAGTAACCAAGGCTTAATCAAGAATTATCAAACCATAGCAATGGTTCAAACCACATTAATTATTTTTACCAAAGGCTTGAAAATTAGAACCACTATGTATGATCAGTTAAGAGGTGATTTTGATAAATACACCAATGTCTTCAGCCCTATCTTCAAGAAGTATGTAGCTATCAAGACAACACACAGCTGGTGGGTGAGGCTTAAGCACATTAAGGAGAAGAATGTTACTGCTATGACCTCCACACAAGCCTCACCTAATAAGAAACAGAAAGGTAAGAACAAGAATGGTTTGTTACTTTATGTCTAATTTTTTTATGGCTACTTAGGTCTTAAGTGCTCTAGGGTCTTAACTTATGGTTTTAGTTTTTGTTATATCTTGGTCTTGCTAGATGTGCCTATGTTGATGCTAAGCATTTATTATTACCTTGTAGATCCTTCCACCTCTTTTGACATCACCTAATCTATTTAAAGATGTCCTAAAGATACCCTCATCTTGAAATTCAGTGAGGTGGGGCAACATAGTAGTGGTTGAGGAGGCATGCACCTAGTAACATCCAAGAAACCATTGAACATGCAGGCCTACTTGATGTTTTCATGGCACTAATCTCTTCCATCCCTACTGTAGAGATGTTGAACATCATTAACTCCTTCGACGTAGAAGCCAAATAGTTTAGCAGTACAATTCAAGGTGTGTTGATCACCATTCCCATCAATGAGGCAACCTTTTGTGACTTGTTTGGTGTTTCCTCTAAAGGGATGAACATTGCCACCAAACCAACAAAGGAGGTAGGCCATCGTGAGAAGGTTGAGGCATGGTCAGGTGCTTATTGTGGCCACTCTGGGCTTACTTTGGATGACTTCAAAGTTCCTAAAGTAAAGAATTCTTATCCCTTGTTTAGATCTCGTGCCTTTCCTAAGCTATTATCACAAAAGAAGATGATCAACAATGCACAGGGATGGACCATCAAGAAGGTTCTAATAGAGGGTACATAATTCAACTAGGCTTCTTCTTTGGCTATGGGGATTTAGCAAGAGATCCTCAAACTCTGTGAGGATGCCTCTACAATGATGCACATGCATTATGCATTTTATGTAGCTTATTTGAAGAGATTCGTAGAGTTCTTGGTGGTGAGGAGGAATGGACGATGGGTAAGCCAAGACCTAGACCAACTCTCTAGGCCTTGGATAAAGCACATTTATCCAACCATGTAGGCCAAAACCCCACCAGATGAGGTTGGGGAGTCGTTGTCTATTACCACCAAGGGATTTGATGGTAGGTACTATGCATCCCTTGATAGCACAGGGGTGGATCCTCTCACAATGCCAACTAACGTCAAGAGGGCCTAAGAGTTTCACACCAAGTCTAATTGGACAACCAATGTAAAGTTGAAATGCTCCATAGAAGAAGTAGCACTAGTAATACAGTAGCCCTTCCAAAAGAAGCTCAAGTTAAAGCTTAACAAGTCACATCAAGCAATCATCAGTATGTTTTAACTATGTTTTGGCTATTCTATGTCTTATTTCTTATGGCTATATTGTTGCTTCATGTGCTAATTTGTTTTATCTATTATGGTTGTAGATAAGCATCAAGACATGGTAGCCCAAGCTACCATTGTGGAAGAAGAGAAAAGGCATGCACCCACTGCAACAAAGGAGGAATAGAGGCGTGCAGAGGAGGCACTCTTGTAGTAGCATGAGGTTAAAAGGTTAGCCAATGTTGACCTAGATGACCTTGGTATCTTATTTGGTGGGCCCTTGCTAGGTGAACTAGCTATCATTGTCTTGAAGGAGGAAGAGGAGCCAGGTATGCACATGCCTTAACACTACTCATTATATCCTATGGTTTTATGTTTGGTTTTCATTTTAATTGTTCCATGATTACTATGCTTGTTGTAGTTCCTAAGCCATAAGCAGAGGCCTCTACACCTATGTTTCATGTGAAACCATGGGTAGAGGTCCCAGATAAGATGGAGTTCATATGTAGAGTGGCCAAGGACATCATTAATTGGTTGCAATAGATTACACCCAAGCTCAGTAAGAATTATGTTTTATTTGCCTTAGTCATTTTTCTATGGGTTGTATTTATGTTATGGCTATTTTAGATTGTGGATTATGCCTATGGTTATATTTATGGTTATGCATTATTTGTAGTGCCATTAGTTGCATGGGACCCAAGCCATGACATGGAGTTTAACTCCTTGCCAAAGCTTTCCCTCAATGTTTAAAATGTACCATTGAAGTTGCATGAAACTACCACTAAACTTGTAGTTTCATGTGCAAAAACTTCATGGGAGTTCCAAAGGTCCAATGAATCCCTATGGGAGCAAGTTGTGGCCTTGAGGAAGGAGAACAAGAGGTAAGCTAAGATGATTAGGGATCTTCAAGATCATAAGCCCTTTGTGGAAGCCCAATTGGCTAACTCAAAGAACTTACAAACCAAAGAGATCACATGGGCCCGCTACTGCAACGTTACCTATAACAAGGTTGTCCTTGCCAAGGATATGGTTGAGCAATGGACGTAGATGGATCTCATCTCTTGAAAGTCCAAGGATTGGAAGGATTATTGTGTTTGGGTACTAAAATGAGGTTGGGTACAAAAAGATCATAAGAGACAATGCAAGGCTTATTGGGAGGCATACCTTAGGTGGCTTAAGGAGGAGACGATTGAATAGCATAAGATGGAGTTATTCATCAAGGGGATTTAGGCTAAGAGTGCTTAAAAACTCTTTAAAAGCACTTTCATGGTAGCCGAATCCCCTACTCCTCAAGTCACTATGGCTATAGGTGAGGTCTCTATGGCTATGGTGTCAAGGAAGCTATTGACATGGACAAGCGTGGATGAGAAAAACATCCTCATAGGTCTTAATCTTGGGAATGTTGATTGAGCCAACATGATGGAGGACCAAATTCTCCATTGCTTGAAAACTTGTCTTCAACATCTTTCCCTAGAGTTCATTGAGCTCAATTTCTCCCATGTTTAATATATTTTTTAGTTTATTATAGTTTCTACTTAAGTTATAAACTTGTTGTTGTTTACTAATTGGCTTTATGTTGTTATGTTTTAGGCACTAGGAAACATCGGTGGCCCTAGTGATGAGGGTGGAGATGGTCCATCACTTCCTCCTCCAAATGCCCCTTAGCATCCCCCAATTGCTCATTTTCAATTTTTGTTGTTGATGACTACACGATGTTTACATTTATTATTGATGTTGATGGTTATTGTTAGCCAAGATTTTGTTATGGATGGTTTTATGGTTATTGTTTATTATTATTTGAATGTTTTGCCACACAGTGTGGCTATGGATATATATGTTGTAAATGTTCTAAATTCTAGGTTTCCATTTTAGTTTTGACTATATTATTCTAGTGTTACAGTTTTATCATGGCTTTTGTGGTTTCATGTTATAATTAATAATGGCTACGTTGGCGAACTTGGCTATAAATGTTAAAAACGGCTATAAGGTTGTAGGCTAAAATGCACGAGTTGTAATATTGTTCTTGCCAGTTTTAGACCATGGTGGACCATCTGATGTTTTCTAGTTTTAGGCCATTGCGAGCCCACATTGCACTAAGGAAAACATATTTTTTGATTATTTTATGCTTTAAAAATTTTTATGGATTTTCCGATTTTAAAATTTTTAGAACATTTTCATGTTTATATCATGCTAAAAAAAGAAAAGAAAAAGGCTTTAATAAAAATGCGAACAAAAGTAGACTTGCGAAAGAAAGACTAAAATAAAGTAAGCAAAATGTCATAAATATGCAAAATAAAAACTAGGATAATCAGCTATGAGTACATGTGGCTACATGATCATAAGGGCCTAAGGTGGAAGGATTAAGAGTGTACGTTACTCGTGCAAATGCTTCCTAAACTTTGAGAGATTAGGAAACGTATATGGCTTGTTTTGTACAAGTTTGTACTCTCAATCCCCTTTGCTAACAATGTGAAAGGGAGCTTTCCCCATAGCATGTCTCTTAGTCCATCATTATCGTTTTTGGCTTGTTGTACTCTCTCAAGTTGCTTAACTTCATGGTTGGGAGTTTCTTCTTCAAACTCCACTTTAGACCCATGTTCTATATCCACATTGTTAATAGTTAGGGAAACCATGTTATCACCATCGATGATGATTTCACCTCCCTGGTAAGGCAAATGAATTTCTTGATGGATGGATGAAGATACGACTCATAGTTGAGCCAATCAAGGTCTTCCTAGGATGAGGTTGAACCCTGGTGTTTCTTCGACCACCAAGAAGTCTACAGTTGTGGGGAATTGCTCCCCTACCACAAAGTTTAAGAAGATGAACCCCTTAATAGCAACCCAAGATCCATTAAAGGACTTGAGAGTTGATGTTATCATATGTTGTATTTGTTTTGTCAAGCCTAACCATTCAACTATGGTAAACAGGATGACATTCATTATAGCCCCATCATCCACATGCACCTTATATTGGCCTACTCATATCATGATGAAAAGAGGAGCCTTGGTCACTTCGCCATTTTGGGGGCTAGCTTTGATTTTTCTATCGCTAAACACTAGCAATGTTGACTTTGTCTTCCTTAGTGAAGAAGGCACCATCACTACATGGATGGATTCTTCGTTAATAGGGGTGTCCTCGCTAATGTAGATGGAGGTCAACATTTTGACTAGTGCTTCACAATGTGTAGCAGAAGTCATAACTAGGTCGTATAGGCTCAAGGTTGTGTTTTTCTGTTTAAGAGACTACTTGACTTGCTTCATTGTACTTAGGAAGTTTTTGTTGTTGGCCATGGCCTTGTCACCCCAATTGTGCTTAACTTCCTTCATGTGTCCTAAAATGTGTACCTTGGTTTTAGGTTGTTGTTGTTACTTCTTCTCTTTTCCTCTCCCTTAGCTCTTAGATTCGTCCCATTGTATACTTGTCGAAGTAGCCTGGGTTGTGAAGGTCATGGATACTGATGATATGAGAGTGTGATTCGACAAGCCACTTCCTTCCATGCCTTAGCTTGCTTATCATCCTTGTTGTTAGGCTCTTACTTAGGCTTCTTCCTTTGCTTGGTTGAGGCCTTTTGGTTATCATTATTGTTTTGTGAGGAAGATGCCAGATGCCATATGCCAGATGAAGGGCTCCTTTGGAGGCTTCAACAATGATATCCTTACAATCAAAGGAGGCCTTGAGCTAATGGAAGTTGAAGAGACCCTTTCATTATGATGGGGTACTCAAATCACAAATGATTCCCTCATAGGCCTTTGATTATCATCAACATTGAATGTTGATATGATGTATGAGCTGTTGTTGGCATTCAATGGATTTTTGTACACATGCATCAACTAGTTCTGAGGTTGGATAAGGTTATACGCATCTAGAACCAACTCACCTCTATCTATCATCTTTATTAGGTCATCCTTTAGCACAAGGTAGATGTCAATGTCATGACCAAGTAGTTGATGATAGTGGAAAAATCAGTTAAGCTTGAAATATTTAGATACATAAGGATCATCTTTTGTTGCTTGAGTAAGGTCCTTAGCTATCTCACATAGCCTCTCATGCTTCTTGTAAGTAGTTTTAGTCATTTTCTTGTATTGTATCCTTCCACTCTTAAGTAGTTGATTTAAGAGTTCAAATGGTTTCAAAGGCAACCTAGTGTATTTAGTCCTGTCTTTTCGCTCAAAGTTGGGCCTAGAGGTAGTTGATGCAGTGGCCACATATGTTGAAAGCTAGTTGTTATGGTTGTTGGTAGGGGCATTGGGTTGATTGTTTCTTGGCCCCTAATTGGTTCTCTTGGTTTCTTTGGTTACCATTTCCATAGCCACATTGTTCTGCTTACCCCTCTCCTTATCTCTCCACGTATGTTGGTTCTTGTATGCCACTTAGGCAAGATCATGAATAGCCTTTGTTGCATCCTTTATGTTTTTTTTTTTGGAGAGAAGTCTTCACTTAGTGATCGTGGGTGAAGGTAGTATAGTTTGGACTTGATGAAATCATTAACTACCCCCTTGAATATAGCCAGAAGGTGAACTTCGGCTATAGGTTTCAGTATCTTATTAAGCAGACCATTCCATCATTAAATGAACTTCTGCACCAATTCAAGAGGTCCCTACTTGACCTTCATTAGCTAATCAAGGGTGGTGTTAGGCTTCAAGTTGTACTTGATTTGGCTTCAAAAGAGGATTTAGATCCTTTCAGTAGGACATGGTACCAGTTAAGTGCTTTTCTCATAAGGGACATAGGAAATATTCTCATGATCATGTACAACCAAGCTTGTAACAACAAGCACTCAAATCAAAAGTGTATAAGATGAGCGTTTGAATCACCTTCATCATTATACTTCATAAATTAACAAATGTGGACACCAGGAGGAAGTGTTAGAGGTGGTACCATGGGATTGATGGGATCATCCTAATAAGAGTCCATGATCTTAACACTTTGATATGTAGAGGCCTTGAGCCTCTTCAACTCCTATGTTAGGTCATGAACCATTTAGAAGGCTTGATCCAAGCCCTGTAGTGCCCCCACCAGTTATGGTGTTTGTACAAAGATCTATGGTATTTGTTGAAAGGCTTTTGGCCTCACTATCAATTGTAGGACTAAGGGGAGAGATTGCGTTATCATGGTATTGGATGGGCCAAAAAAAGAAAATGATGTTTGTGCTAGTATCTAAGGTACAAATAGGATGAAAGGGGTGTGTGACCCTTGGGTTACTTGGGGTCCTACGGTGGATCTTGCTTGGGTTGCTAGAGGGTTAGTGGTGATGAGCACAAATTTGGCTGCAAATTCTACCTGATTGTTAACAAATTTCTACTACATACAAGTGTGATGGGTGTTCAAATCTAGCAGGGTTACTATGTATGGTAAGTGTTATACCTCCATGGCATCAAGCCATTTCGTTTACTAAAAATAATAAATGGGAATTTCATCCTTGTTAGCTTTTTCCACCCATGTTGGGCCTTCCAGTAGCAACGCTGAAGTGTAGGATCAATGGTGGAGTTGGTGCAATGCTAGAATCTTGGACCATGCTGGAGCAACACTGGGGAGAAGGTGCAATGCTGGGGGGATGAAGTGACAACGTTGAGGTTAAGGGTTATACTTCCCTCCCCCTACCCAAAACCCACCCCCACCCCTAACCGCACTGAGTATGATTGATGTCATACCTCTCAACATGAGGTGTTGGTGAGTTATACCCCCCAGTAGGTATCTCTAGCATGGAAAATGTTATACCCCTCATAAAACCCATCAACATGCTAATTTTGGCATCCCAAAAGGCATTTTTAACCCCCAAGCCCAAATATAGGCATTATATAACTTTTTTCACTTGGGAGATGAGGCTTTGACCACTTATGAGGCATTTTTTAGGCCCAAAAGTATAAAGTATGTGATATTGCACCTCATGGGTTATAATCTTCACATTTACAATGAATTTTAGCCTTGGTTTTTATGGGGTAAAGGGTTACATAGGTTACACCATGCATTTTCTGTGGTGTTTCAATTCAATTATTTAAATTCCTTCATGTTTCTCTAGTGACTATCACAGTGCCTCTCCAAGGTGGACCATTCACATGGTGATAGTCCCATCACTTTGTAGGTATTTATGACTTCTAGATTAACCATTGTTGGATCTCTTCCACCCTGACAACCATGCACATGCCCTTCCTAAAATGTAGGCCTTGGATCCTTTTAGACTGTTGTCCTGTTAACCTTCAACATGAACAATGCCAATGTCAATCATCATGCTTTCACTTTAAAAATATCTTGTTGACCATCTCATAAGTCAAGTAGTTGATATAGGAACAGTGGAACCTTCCAAATCTTCATGGTGCCTTGCTTGATGAACACCTTCACCACCTATGTTCCAAGCTCTTCCAGCAATGTCAACATTTCCACATAGCCCTCTTCCATACACTCTCACAAGTGTGACAATAACTTCAATCGATTAACTCTAATGACCTGCATAACCTTTTCTATTAACAACTTTAACAACAACTCATATCCATCATGAATATAGAGGACCTTTATTCTTAATAGTGCTCACAATTATCCTAAGCTACTAAGGAAAATTGTAATACCAAATTTTCTATCAACAAGCCATAGCCTAATACTATAAGCATCAACACCTCTCCTTTATAGGTGATAGTAATCAAGATCTCTCTCTTTCTCTTCATGATTTTCATGATTTACACAAAACTCCTTGCTAATTGACTCAGGTTATTAGTATTAAAAATCATCAACCCAATCCAAATTAGCTTCATCCCACATAGGTAGATAGTTGATTCCATCATCATGATGTATGGAAACCTTCACTAGGCTAAAGCTAAACATGTCCCAATTGTTATTGTTAAGATAGACCTTGCCAAGGCCTATGACAATGTTGCTTAGGATGCCTTGCTCACAACTATGTCACATCTTAACTTCAATGATTAGTGGATCATCAAAATGTTATTTATCCTTTCTACTACCTATTATGCTATAATTATGAGCAACCATCAGACAATTTGGTTCATCCTTAGATGTAGTATTCATTAGGGAGATCCACTTTCACCATACTTGCTCACTATTATGGTTGAGATGCTAAATGCCTATCTTGCATAGGATGGTTGAAGTAATCCACAACCATGGTTAGGACATATCCAAAAATATGTTGATGACATAATGATTCTTATTCAAGGCATTTTTGCTAACATACTAATCCTTAAACAAGGCTTAAAGCTTTTTTTAGACATCACTAGTTTGCATGTCAACTAGCAAAAATCTATGGTTTATAACATCGATTATAATACCCATTTCTTTCATTATATTCTCCACACTATTAGAGGCATGTACAAGCAACTTTGGGACACCTATCTTAGGATCCTCATCTTTATTAGTCATTCATGGATGGTGCTATGGGAGAATGTGATCAATAAAATGCATTAGTGTCTTTTCAATTGGCAAGGTCTCTTTCTATCTTCAGCTAGTTGCATACTTTTTGAGTAAGATGTTGAAACATCCTTCTTTCTAGCCTTAGGTTGAAAATCATTACATTAGGTATAGAACCCCTAATGAGCAATTGGTCATGGTAGGGAAACCAAAAAATTGAAATGAACTAACTCAGCGAAAGGAAACTTATGTTGAAGTCGTGACTAAAAGGGAAAGGAAGAAAGTAATACGAATAGAAAAAATATATAAAAGGTAAAACTAAACTTAGCTAAATAGTAATATAACATCGTGAATCTAGAAATCCAAAATTATTTATGAATATCTAGCAATACCAAAATATGCTTAGTCAAACTTAATAATCCATAATCCAATACATGAAATATAAGGAGAACATCATTTGAACATGTCTATCAAATGTCATATATATTCCAAATGATAAAAGTCTAACGATAAAAATAAAGATGCATGGAATTCAAATCAATAACAAACACCAAATGATCTCCTTACTCCACCTAGCCCTAATGACCTATAAATAAGAGATGTATGTCAATATACATTAAGTAAGGAACCTTAGCACCTACTCTAGCTAAATCAAGGGCAAGTCTCATGGTGACTAGATGAAGGCATACTAACCTATAAAACATGTTATTATGCGCAAATAATCTAATAGTTTGTATCTCCCAAGTATGCTTCATTGCCTATTGTATTACACTTTTGGGTTTTGTATATGTCCCAAGCTTCATAGAACATTTTCAACCTTGTTTAGGTAACTTAAGGTTCTTTTGATATATCCCTTTAGATTTCAAGTTTCATCTGGCATTAAGCCTTGGTTTCTTGGCAAGGGAGGATGCGTTGGCTACCTTGCATCAATGCAAGGAAGTTAGCCCACTCCCTACTTTTCTAGGTTTGGGCCCAAGTGCCAAAAATGTGATTTGATTAGCCAGGGCTACATTGACAAACCTTTGTTAACTCCTAGACATTGACAAACCTCCACCATTACATTGAAAAAACTATAAATACTTAGGATAAGCTCTCACACATATCTTAAGCATAACTTAGATATTTTATTTTAGCTTTTGGCATCTAGTTCATATGACGAGCTCTTCCTCCCTTAAGTAGGTTGATTTCTTTCCTTGTTGTGTATGTACTTTGAGTCATCGTTTTTACAAGTGCAGCTAAACTCTGTAAGAGTGCTACCTTGCTTTCATAATTTGGAACCATTTAGTCAGTGTAGAGTCTAGTGTTTTCATAGTGAATAAAGCTCATGGTTTTTCCTTATTTCAACATTAATGCCTTAAACATTAAAAAAATAAAACATTTATTTAATTTCCATTTGATTGAGTTGCGACAATTTGTTCCTTATCCAAGAAGGTCACAACTATGCAGCATGGTGTTGGACCATCAAGGTTGTAACTAAAAGCCATGTTATTACCTTTCGTGTGTGGTGTTGCACCTATCCCATAAGGGATTGTGACATAAGCATTGCACTTGTCCCCATGAAGGATTGTAATGCATGTGTATTTATTATCATTTTATTCTTATCTTCATAAAATTCATAAAAATTATAAATATTTTTTCTATATTCCACTATGATAATATGGGATTTTTCTTGTAACATATGTATTATATTCTCTTTTATATTTCTTGAATGTAATGATATACTCAAGTGTTCTTGGCAATCCACTCAACATCATCTTCAAAGCTTATGACCAACTCGCATTGCATTCTATATGATAAATTCCATTGGTTAAAACTAGTGAGACCCTTATCATTAGCATTGTTACTGAAGAAGCTATTGGTAAATTATCTTTAAATACTTGTACATTCACAATTTTCCTTTTTTTAAGTTGTTGATTTTGTAAGACATAAAAGATTGAAGAAACCATGGTTGAATTGAGCAATAAAAATAAATTGAATCAAAAAATTTAATTTGTCCAAATCACTTACAAAAACATGGTGAATGAAGCAACATCTTCTATTATGATGAAATTTCATTAAGATAAATTGGGACGATGGCATGATGCACATGGACAATTTTGCAACAAAGCTAGAGAAGCTGCACCTATCGCCCTTTAGAAGACTTTGTCCAATTAAGGCTTCATCAAGGATTTAGCAAATCATGAACCCTTATCACCTTAACAATTAGACTATGATACTCATGAAAATTAAGATTCATGATATGATTGGGAAGTAGGAGTATGAGTACATCCATGTTAGGAAGTAGGCAAGACCTTCTCTTAGACACTTCCATTGCTAGAACATAAATGACTCTAGGGGAAGAAGGTCCATGCATCTTTTTCCATGGGATTTGAGCTATACTTATGGTGATTTGAAGTAGTTCATCATTCCAAATTTGTCTTACCTTCATCTAGATGAAGGTGTTGATGGCTTAGATGAAACATTATTTTTTTCGATTTGCTAAGGTCAAATTCATGAAGAAATTTTCATTTTACTTGAAAGCATTAAGAAAAGTAGAATTAAAAAGGTTGATATGGCTGACATTCCCACATTTAGTTGGTAGTTAAATGATGATCTGTGACTTCATGTTCAAACATTTGTCATAACTTGTGAGCTGCAAGGGTTGAATAGTAAGTGGCAGAAACTCTATCATTTTCCTCACACATTCATTGATCATGCTAAAACATGGTATTAGGATCTTCTATCCAATTCCATATTTTCTTGGATAGACATGTTTAAAGCTTTTAATGCAGATTTGAATCTTATGCCTTAATTGTAAACCTTAGAAAGAAGATAGCAGGATAGAAGTAGTATAGTAATGAATCATTAGATGTGGCCATAGAATGGTACAATTACATGCTCAAGTAATGTCCAAATCATAGGTTTAGGAAACATGACTAATTAATGCACTTAGTAGAAGGCCTAAGATCACAAACTCATGAAAGGATGGATATGTATGCTATGGATGATCTTTACTAGGTATCAGTTGCTCAAATTGATATTGTGTGAAATGTTATAGCTAAATTAGAAGGTGAATGACATGAGCATGTTAATGTAGAGGAAAAAAACATAAATATCCCATATCAGAAGGATGTAAAGAATGTTGAATATAAGATTCAATGTTTTGATGCTGTTGAAACCCTTGTTCAAGAAAGCATAAGAATGAAAAATACATTGGTAGACCTTGATAATGTTATTGACAAGGTTTGGTATGTGTTAAATTAAAAGATGATATTACATGTTAAGGATTTGGAAAATAATGTCGTTGAAGAAGCTATGAAGGTAGTTACACCACAAGGTAGAAGTGGTCAAATAAAAAATAAAGGGTAAGAGGCCTTACTATGATCAAATTTCTTGTCCATGTGGTTCATTTTTTAGCCACAACTTCAACAATTGGTGAAATCTAATCCTTGGAACTTCGCATTTTGGAGTGCTCCATCTACATTGCAATAATCTTTCTCATGTCATCCTCCTTCCTACCATGAAACTTAGTAGGCTACAAATCAAATATCTCATGCAATATCCTACAAATATTGGTCATATCCACTACAACTATCTCAACAACCAAAGGTCCAATAATGTCCATCATGGTCCTCTATGCCATTACAAGAGGAAATTTTAAATCAACCACAATGGAAACTTTTTGAGTTTCATATTAAACACTATTTGGTAGTAGCATAATAATCATGTTCCTTCCATGACATAAAATTTATCACTTCATAGATGAAATTAGTTTTGTAAGAGAAAGAAGAACACAATTGTTTGTAAGGATTCATGCTCATCTCTTTCTTCACCATTAGAAAAGTATGCTTCTAAAGACCAAGTTCAACTCCTAGAATGATATGAAGCATATCAATCCCCTCCTCAATTATTTGATGATGTTAATTAAAGAGGAGGTTGTCAAGTGCCTTCATTGCACTCATTCATGGATGAAGATTCCTTCACATAATGGCTTCAATGGTATAGTATTGTTTGTTTATTTGGTGTGTATTTTTGTGTACACATATTTTGAAACTAATAATATATCACTCTAATTTTCTTATTATTTTGGTTTGGTGTGATTTTACATGCATGTTTTTGAGAATTTGTCTATCAATTTTGGGTTTTTATTTCTTTAGTATGATTTTTTTATGAATTTATTTTTGATATTAACGATTAATCAATTTTAATTTTCATATTCTTTTAAATGTATTTTGTGTAAACATGAAAAATCAGTTAATGTACTTTATGAATGCTCATCCAATAAGCCAATGGTGGATGTGTGAATTATAAATGTGATGATGATGCAAGAGTGCTAAATGGGTTCAAAGTAGAGCCTTGATTAATGAAATGTCTATACCACAAAATTCATCCACCTACTTTTTCTCTATCCATCACTAGTAAACTAAGCTTAAAGTTAGTAGGGAGCTAGGACTCATACCATGAGTTATTGAAGCTATTTCCACTAGAACCGTGAGCAAGTGATGTGTCCATATGTTAGGTGTAAGCTTTGGAATCTTGTAAGAGTGTTTGATCACTGGTGAGGAAAGGCAAGGATCCTTATGAACATTGGATGAATATAATTGATGTAATTACATCAAGGTGCATGTTCTTTCCATGCCTAGCCACCTTGGTTAGGAGAGGTTTGTGATCATATTGATCTATGCATGCCATGTGATGGGGGATGAATTCTCATGTTTATGCAAGTTGAAGACTCCAAGTGATGATCTAACACTTTAATCATTTCCATATTTCTTATGCACTATTCAAAAACCCTCTTTTCATGAAAGAAAAGATAAAATAATGAATGAGAAAATTATATATGAATGAAAAATAAAAATAAAATAAAATAAAAGATGAAAATATAAAAATAAAAAGAAAGAAAAAAATGAAGAAGAAGAGGTAATGGGAAGAGTGATATGATTCCAAGCTCTTTAATCCATACAAATTGGTATTTCTACCATCTCAGATCAATCCTATAATCACTCAAGAAAGATCAAGATGGAAGGTTGAAGCAATGCCTATAAAAAATATGGGTGATGTTAATTGCACATGCTTATCATATGTTCAACCTATTCTTATATCACTTGAACCTTAAATGTAATCATCCAAGACAATCTCTTATTTATTCCTACCTATCACCATGAAGGCCTAGAAGTTTCTCTCAAGAAACTTTGGTAATGTCAAATGCTACTTCCACCTAATTCTTGAATCCATTTATATCTAAGGGTCAAGATCATAAATCTTAATTCAAAAGCATGACCATATTCACCATGGGAACCTAATTTCTTGGCCATGGAAATGTAATGACTACTAGGATTGGGACCAGTTAACACAATTAAAGGGATCAATGAAAGGTTTCTGGTAAAGCTAAATTCAAGGAATCTATTATGTATATGTATATGGATGAAGGAAAACCAAAGTAGAATCTTAACTTCTAGATGATATATGATACATTTTCTTCATTTAGTTTTACTAATGGTTAGATCATAAAATAATCAAGGGTAGATGACATTGGTAATAGCAGGTGTGACCTTGCACTCAAAAAAGAAACTTGGAGGTCTATTCCCATAGTGTGGATAAGTAGCATTAGGGACATAATAGTGGATTTCTCATGGAGTGTAGGATGCGCTCATGTTTTCTCATGAGCTAATTGAATGATTGGTTGGAGATCCAGTGTTGTTGTAATTTCATCTTCTCTCTCTTGTTCATCATTCATTTTCCATTTCTTCCATTCCATTCTTGTCCATTTTTTTGTGTGTTAGAAAGTCAATTGGGCAAAGTAAAGGAAGAGACTTGACCATCCAAGGGGACTAACTCACATTTGATGTTGATGTCTCACTGGTTGTTGGAAATCCATGTGTTTCATCAATTGGTTTTACAAGGGAAAGAAAGGTAGGTTCCTACTATGTGAACTTGACCATCCAAGGGGACTAACTCATATTTGATGCTAATGTCTCATTGGTTGTTGGGAATCCATGAGTGCTTCATCCATGGGTTTTATAGGGGAAAGAAAGGTAGGTTCCTACTATGATAAGGATCCACTTATGAATCCTTGGTAACTTACCATTGCAAGTGAGTGAGCTCAAGCTTATCTCCTAGTGATGGTGGTGGTTGCATGACATAAAATAGTTAACTAGTTTTCCACTCATTTGAATCTCGATTCAAAAAGCTTAAAGATTTGATCATGACAATCCCTTTCCATCTCATCTTACTTATGCATGTTTGTTTAATTTTGGGGTATCCTATTTATCTCACATTTTTATAACCCTTATTCTTCTTAGTCCTTGGATCATGAGAATTAGTAGATTTAAAATTATGATTTGAATTCCATAAGTTTGGATGTGATCCAAGCTAATATTTTAATATTTAAGTCTTCTTACTCTCTTTTGTAGCTTATTCAGTTCGATTCTAGGTTCAATTTTTAGGATTTTCATGAGCATTTTTTTCTTGTTCTTTCCATTTTCATTGTTCATGTGGTCTAAACCAAGTATCTTGTAACTTAGTCATGGGGGAGATGCACTAATTTGGGTATATACTTTGTAATTTTGATGGTTCTTTAAATTTTTTTAACCTTATTTTTACTTATGCACATTTTGATTTCATAATTGTAATTATGTTTCTCTCATAACCCTAAGAATTACACTTATCATTGTTCTTATGGACATTTTTTGCAATTGTAGTATAATTTCTTAGGGATCTCACTTGATTTTTAGCATTTTTACAACTCATCATGTTTATGCAATTGTGCTTGGGATTCTATAGACCTACTTGGAAGGAGATCGAGAGATCTTAGTTCTTGGTCTAGGATCCTACAAAAGAACTACAACTCTCAAAAGAAAAGAAGAAACAACATTAATCACTTGATTTAACATGTGTACATGGGATACCTTCTTAAGAGAGATATTCAAAGGTAAACAACCATGCTTTTAATCTTTCAATTACGCATGTACCTAGCAAGATATTTTGGACAAGTGCAAGAGACGTGGGCATGAAATAATTTAAAGATGGATGAGATGGAAGAAGATGTAGGTGCAAATGACATGTAGCAAAGACCCATCCGTCAGGCTAGGTAACATACCTTGAGGCTCAATACCAAAGATTTCACATGTTCATACCCTATTCTTTAGGCTTCTTTCTATTCCATGCAAATATATCAAGTGAATTTCATCGTAGGCCAACGTCCGCTAACACTTCTTAGTGAGGCTTCTTGTATTATAACATAGTCATGATTTGTATAATACATTTGTAATTCCTACACATTGACCTTGTCATGTGTCTAGTTCCTACCTTTTATCTTTTATTTTAAAGTTATGGAACTAACTTTACTTAGCTATGGATGGATGATGAGCCATCAAGTGGTAATTTGTAAGTCGATTGTAAGCCATGCACTTGGAAAGTATTTCACACATCCTATGTTTGTAGTCTTAGTGTGTTTGGTTCTAATTTGTGTCTCCCAAGTATGCTTCCTTACCTATTGTATTAAAATTTTGGATTTGTGCATGTCCCAAGCTCTTTAAGATGTTTATAACCTCATTTGAACACATTAAGGTTCTTTTGACATATCCCTTTGGATTTTGACTTTCATCTGAAATCAAGTCTTGATTTCTTAGTAATGGGGATGTGTTGGCTATTCGACGTCATCATAAGAATGTCAATGCATCCATTACTCACCTAGGTTTGGGTTGAAGTGTTTCAAGTATAATTTGATTAGCTAAGGTTATGTTGATGGACCTCTGTTAACTCCTGGACATTAACGAACCTCCATAATTACATTGCAAAAGCTATAAATACTTGGGATGAGCTCTTGCATACATCTTATGCATAATTTACACATTTCATTTTGGCTTTTGGTGTCTAGTTTGTGTGAAAATCTCTTCCTTCCTTGGGTAAGTTGATTCATTTCCTTGTTACATGTGTATTTGAGTCATTGCTTTCACAAGTTCTACTAGACTTTGTCAGAGTGCTACCTTGCTATTATAGCCCATAACTATTTGGTCAATGTGGAGTCTAGTGTTTGCGTAGTGAATAAAGATCATATTTTTTCCCTTATTTCATTGTTGATCCCTTAAACATTAAAACAAAAAACATATTTATTGAATTTCCATTTAATTTCAATGCAATAATTTGTTCCTTGTATAAGAAAGTAACAACCATGTGACATGATGTTGGGCCATCAAGGTTATGACTAGAAGCCATTTTATTGCTTTGCGTATGTGATGTTGCACTTGCCCATAATGGATTGCAACATGAGCATTACACTTATCCTCATGAGGAATTGCAATTCATGTGTGTTTATTATCATTTTATTCTTATCTTCATAAAATCAGTAAAAAGTATAAAATATAAAATTATAAATATTTGTTCTATCTTCAACTATGGTAACACAGGCTTTTTCTTGTGACATACGTATTATAATCTCTTTTATATTTCTTGAACACAAAGATATACATGAGTATTCTTAGCAATCCACTCAAAAAAAATTTTTAATCTAATGACTAGATCACATTGCATTTTGTAAGATAAATTTCATTCTTCAAAACTAATGGGGCCACTATCAACTATCGTTGCCAAAAAGGTGTTGGTGAATTACCTTAAAATACTTGTACATTGACAATTTTTATTTTTTTAACTTTTTGATTTTGTAGGAAATAAAGTATTGAAGCAATCATGGCTAAATTAAGCAATGAAAATATATTGAAGTAGAAAACCTTAATTTGTCCAAATCACTTTCAAAAACATGGTGAATGAAGTAGCATGTCATATTGTAATGAAATTTCCTCAAGATAAATTGGAACAATGACGTGATGCACATGAAAAATTTTATAAAGAACCTAAAGAAGCTACACCTACTACTCTTGAGAAGGCTATGTCTAATCAACTCTACATTGAAAATTTGGTAGATTACACATCCTTGTCACCCCAATAATTAGAGTACGTTGCTCATGAAAGCAAGAGCTTCATGATATGATTGCGAAGTAGGAGTATGAGTGTGTTCATTATAGAAATTAAGTAAGACCTTCTTATAGATACTCCCTTGATATTAATGATTAATCCATTTTTATTTTCATATCCTATTAAGGGTGTTTTGTGTGAACATGAGAAAATCATATAATGTGTTTTATGAATGCTCACTCGATAAGCCAATGGTGGATGGATAAGTTATAGATGCAATGATGATGCTAGAGTGATAAATGGGTTCAAAGTGGAGCTTTGATTAATGAAATGCCTACATCACAAAATTCATCCATCCACTTTTTCTCTATCCATTACTAGTAAACTAGGCTCAAATTTAGTGAAAAGCTAGAAATCAAACCATGAGTTGTTGAAGCTACTACTACTAGAACCATGGACAAGGGATGGATCCACACATTAGGGTGTGAGCTTTGGAATCCTAGAAAATTGCTTGGCTACTAGCAAGGAAAGGGTATGTCATCGAGGATGCTTATGATCATTGGATGGGTCTAATTAATGTGATTACATCAATATGCATGTTCTTGCTATGCCTAACCACCTTGATTAGAAGAGGTTTGTGATCTTATGAATCAATGTATGGCATGTAGTGAGGGATGAATTCTCATGTTCATGTAAGTTAAAGACTCTAGGGGGTGATTTTTCACTTTAATCATTTTCATATTTCTTATGCATCATTCAAAAACCCTCTTCTCATGAAAGAAAATATAAAATAACAAATGAATCTATATATATGTGAAAAATGAAAAGAAAAAAAAAGAGAAGATGAAAAGATGAGAAATAAATGAAGAAGAGGAGGTAATTAGAAGAGCAATATGATTCCAAGATCTTTGGTCCTTGCAATTGGTATTTCTACCATCTTAGACTAATTCTATAATCACTCATGCAAGGTCAAGATGAAAGGTTAAACCAATACTCATGCAAATCATATGTGATGTCAACTAGGCATGCGTAACTCATGTCAACAATAAAGATAAAGCACATCATGACCTTACCACAAGTCATGGTGATAGACCATGATCTCACCATGCTTGTGGTAGATAAGAAAACTTGCCAAATGATGTAGAAAGGTGAAAATGACAAGGTAGACTCAAGTATGATCTTACTATGACTTTTGGAGACTAACCACAACTAGACCACAACCCTTAGTATTATAGGTTTAAAAAAAACCTAAGACATGTACAAAATAACTAATGGTTGACCGCAACCTAACCACAACCCATGGTAGATAATCATAATTCAACCATGTGTCATGATCAATACTTGTAGCCATACCACAACTTATGGTTTACTCATGGTTTCATATAGATTTCGAAATAGGGGTTAAAATAGCAAAAAGAAATCAAGAAATATTCAACAAATGTCAAAAGAAACTAGGGCATATCAGACAAGGCCTAGTAAGCACAAGTGACTCAACAAGAAGAGGAAAAAGTGTCAATGAGATAATGGAACCAAAATGGAATCCAAACCATAAGGAAAATCATTGAAAACACATGAAATGAAAAATACTTCAAATCTCTCAAAATGTATGAAACTCAAAAGTACTTATGTTAAATCAAACTTGAAAATATTAAAACATTGGATGAATGAACAATACCCATGCCTCAAAATAATTTGTAAACTAATTCTCACAAAATCCTTGAAACCAAAAATTAGTGAATTAGATCAAATTATAATAGAATGGAACAAAAAATTAAAGCATCAACATTATGTAAGATAAGTGTGTAAACCAAGACTCAAATCCTAATGCAAGTTTTCATAGATTTGATAAAATAACTAGTATCCAATCCATGCCAAATATGCACATAATCATATGAACTGAAATAGATAGCAAAAAGTGTTAAGATTACTCACCAAAAATATCAAATCATCAATCATCAACCACATACAAAACTCAACCATGAACGTTGAGGATGCCACATTCATGAGTTGGCAAAGCTCCACTCATCACCATAAGCCTTTAGACTGGAAACATTTCCACATCTAAGAAATTTGAATGCTAAATTACTTGGTTGAATGAAGTGTGAGGTTTTATGAAAAAAATTTGAAGAATCCATCATAAGACAACTAGCTAATTTCTAAAAAGTAAAAGTACGCAAAAGAAATCTACCACAAAAATCTCTTGTAATGTACGTAACCTCCAATAATAACAAAAGCATGTTAAAACCATAACACACAAAAATAATATATATCATAATAATTTAATTATCAAAATAAAATATCATGCAGACATAAGAATCAACCATGCCATCACATGTCCATACCATGCACATACCATAGCCTTCATAAGAATTCGCCAAAATTCATCCACTAGGTTAGTGCACATTAGCTAATAAATAATAATGCATAATAAGAGTACATAACTAAAGCAATGCATAAAAATTAAAATACAATTAAATGTAAAATATAAGGCTTGAAAAATATATCTAACCAACAACATAGCTAATGAAGTGTCATCAGATAGGCTAAATCAATAGGGATATGTCGACGCATCCCTACCGATGCATGGTGACATGCATCGATGCAAATGTGTCAATACTAACGCAAGTGAAGACTATATAAATGCATACATTAACCACATTTATAACATGTTAAGTCCATAGTGTAGCAAAACCCTTGTAGTTTTCTTTCCTTAGAATATTTTCCTCTGAGTGACCATAGTGTGAATCAAAGAGACTGTACAGCTCTTTATTCGAGCATCATGTACATGGATACTTTGACGTGAATGATAATAAAAATGAGATTTTTCACATTCATGGTGACATTGGGATAGTTTAATCTTTCTTATTTAGACTTTATTTTTAATGCACTTTAATTCCTCATCCTAAGTAAGTAATGCATTAAACCATATACACATGAGTGCGACCACTTTGAGCATAAGGTATAATGCTTGGTAATCCTAGTAGTGGTCATTTGGTATGCCTAGTAATTGTCACTTGGTAACCCAGTAATGTTAATACTAGTTAATAATATGTACAATAAGTGGGAACAACTACTTATTCTAGGCTAGTTAGTCACTAGAATAGATGAGTAGTTAATTAGTCAATCATTAAACCTTTGTTTATTTCACCATGCACTTAGGATAAAATTACATAAAAATACCAACAAAAATAGATATCATAAGCCTTAACTCACATTTAACCATACACATATATAACACAAGTGTGAGTTAGGAAGACAATGATCACATAATCCCTTGATCCATAGTTTATTACTGGATTTCTAGTGCACATTTATGATTCATATGGTTGGGCATAGGGTAAACTCACTGCTCATCATTAGCGCCATTGCTGAGGATTTAGTTTAGCTAAGTATGCTAAGTAGGAAAAGACTGTGAAGTTATGTAAATACATTGTAAAAATCACATAACGAACCACTATCATCCATTAAGAGAAAAATTAAAGAAATAATAAAATAACAAAAAGTATATTGTTCTTAATCCATAACTAATATGGCTTTTTCTCACAAGAACAAATCTCCACCACATATTGGTGGATCCAATCAACTATGGGGAGAATTAAAGAAGCCCCAATAACTAAGAATTATTTATTCTCATCCAAATCCCTATAATCTAAGTTTCACCTTCATCCTACATCAAGATGAACAAATGCATTAGAGGAACATGTAAGACAACATTATGTTGTGTCTAGATCGATCTATTCTTACCATGTTGATGACCAACCTCATTAAGCTCGGCATCATTGCACTTAACTTAAAATATGAAGTCCAAGACTACACCTATAGGGACTATCAGCCCACCGATGCCCAACAGAAGAAAGATCAGCAAATGGAAGCATGATATGATGCTTCTAAGGGCAAAAGGAATCCAACCTAATTATTCTTGCAACAACATAAAGAGGACAAGGATTTCTTTTTTGGCCATTCCCAATACATAGATTCTCCTCCTCTCTATGACAAGAAGACCCTTAACCAAAGGTCAAAGTTAGCTCTAGAGAACTTTGGTGATGGAAAAACTAGATCTTATGACTAAGGGACCTCAAAAGATAAGAATCATAGCTAATCATCTAAGGGAAATAATAATAATTAAAAGAACAACAAAGAAAAGCATAAGGATCAAGGTAGGAATTGAAGGAGGAAAACTAGCAAGCATCATTCCCTTGGTTCTCCTTCTTCACCCTCATCATCCTATGCATCTTCATACTTAAACTTTGACATAAGGAATAGGAGCTGAGACAAAAGGAGGAGTAGCCAAGACCAGATGGAGATGAATGGCAGGATAGAGATAAATGAAAATCCTACTAAGATTATCAAGATCAAGGATAAGAATAACCACAAGGAGGAGAGGAGTGTCATAGAGACCAAAGGCACATTAGAACTCATCATAGACATCATGGCCATGAAAGGGGTCATTGTGATCATCATGACTATGATGAGCCTTTGTGGGCTACCTAGAATATTCTTAACATTTCATAGATAGTAAAAATTCCAACAAGGTATCAAAAAGATAACAAAATCCAGAGGTTATATATGAATAATATACCTATGTTTGAAGGGGAATATAATGCAAATCCACAAAATCATTTCTAAGCCTTTCATAATGCTTGTGACTTGCAAAACATAGAGAATGAATGGAAAAAGCTAAAATTATTCCCAAGGACACTCACTAAGAAAGCTGAAAGCTTGTACTAGTCCTTAAAACTGGAATCCATTTATCGATGAAGTACATGTTGGAGCTCTTCAATGACAAGTAGCAAACATACTATAGAGTGTCTAACCTGCAAAGATAGATCCAAGAATGGAAATAAGGAAATCATGAATCCTTGGATGCATCCATAGGTAGGTACTACTCTATGTTGCACTGATGCCTATGCCATGGATACTCTAAACGTAATAGCTTTGCCATATGATATATAGACTTAGAAATGAAACAAGGAAAACCCTTGGGGTTTATGCCTAATGAAGAATTTTTGAGATGCAAGCTCATCAAATTCAAAGGTTTATAAATCAGATGGTTAAAGAGGAAGGAGAGCTAAAAAAGCATGAAAGTGCAAAAGAGCATAACAAGGACTCCTCCATTTGTAAAAAAGAGATACATTTCTATGACTTAGATGGAGAGGCACTATTTGATGAAGTGGTGTAAAGAAAAATCTTGCTAATACATAAATATGTCACTAAAATATTAGCTAAGGTAGATAAAATTGGGGACCTCAGCTTTAAAAATTACAAAAGAATGAAAAGACTAAGGGAATAGTGGTCAAGAAAGAAGAAAGAAAAAGGACAAAGATCATGGTTATTATCAGAACAAGGGTAAAGCTACAATGATTGAAGAGATTGCAAGTTCTAAAATAGATGATGATGGTTATGAGATTTGCCAATATAAACTTCCTACAAAATGTTGCCCAGTGTTGTCACATCTGCAAGCGTCTAGGATATATGTGTTGAATCCAAAGTTTGCGAAAAGGCAAGCACCTAGGCATTTTCCTTATCCACAAGGCAACTATAGGCAATAGTTCCACCAACCAATGTACTATCCAAGTGGAGTACCTCCTTAACCTTAGGAGTAGTATCAATAGTGGCAACATCCACAATCATGGGGAATTCCATCACTATGGCAATAGTATCCCTATTGATAGCCAAATCCTTATGGATATTACATCTAATGGCCTATGTCCCTGCATGAATCCTCTAGCCATGCTTCCTTCCCTTACCACTACTACCCTCTGGAATACTACAAAGCATCTTCTCCAAGGGGGAAGTCTCCTTTTCCCTTCCATCTTGCACAATATCTATAAACTCTTGCACCACAACCAACTACACTCTTGCCGCCTACTCCATCCATGCAGGGCAAACTTTTTCCATAACCAAAATAGAGAAATGTCGCAAGGGTAGTAAATATATAGTTGAATATCCATCCGAGTGGTTCTAAACTAAAGCCTCATAAGAGACCATTGTTTAGAACCAACGGCCACACAAAATCCTAACAAGCAAGTGTGGTTATTAACCTTTTCATCTCTACCTCTGATAGTACCATCGACTAAAAGACCTCCAATGTCCATACCGTTATGTTGATCCATGTGGTCATAGATTAGATAAAGGTTGGTCACCTTCCCTAAAAATGATCTAATCCTTAGAGTCCCCTCATTTATTTACAAACTGCAAGGAATGAACCATGTAAAGCTCTTTTGGATTCAAGTTATGGAATGAATTTAATCTCCCAAGAAATGTATAAGACCTAGAACCTACCTCCTATGAAGAATAGAAATATCATATCTGAGTTGGTAGATCAGTCCATCACAGTTCCTCTAAAACTAGTGGACCACATTGTGACCACTGTCTATGGGTGGTCTCATCCTACTAATTTCTTGGTGATCCATGTGGAATATTGTAAAGGGGACTTTCCTATCATCATGAGAAGGGCATGGCTTAGTACTATAGACGTTAAAATGAGGATTCAAGATTTTTCCTTAGAAATCTCCAAGGAAAATGAGTTTGGGAATATAAAGAAGAAGAGGGTTTAGTGCATTGCATATAGTGACACAGGATGCCATTGCATGTAGAAACTAAGGATAATCAAAGAGACATCAATCCAAGCATGCAATCAATGTGCTAAAACAAAAATTGTTCAAAAGTGCCTATATGTAGTAACCACAAAGCAAGAAGCTATCTAGTGGCTAATAATAAATCATTAAGTTGAGTACATAATATGCATGGAACCATTAGAGAGCCTTATGAGCACTTGTATAGAGAACATAGATGAAATGGAGCAACTTCATTAGCAACTCTCCCACACACAGTGAACTAGATTGGGGGGAGTTAGAGATCCCTAATCAATTTAAGTAAAAGCCCTTTGAAGTAAAGCCTTTACAGGCAACTATTGAATTTTCTTTTTTTAATAATGGTAAGCTAGTAATCGTCAATGTCAAACTTGCTTTCAAGCAAAAATAGAAGTTATTAAAGGTGGTAAAGAAATGGACAACAACCTTTGGCTAGTTATATCATAAACTTACAGGAATAAATCCATGGATATGCCAACATTGCATTTATACAATCTCCTCCATCAAACCAAAAAGGTAGCCATAAAAAAGATTGAACCCTAAACTAAAGGAGGTTGAAAAAATCCTCAAAGTGGAGTTCATCTATCTAGTTTTGGATAGAAAATGGGTTAGCCCACTCATTATTGTACCTAAGAAAAGGAGGAAGATGAAGAGTCTCCTTAGATTTTTGGCTATTGGATATGGTAAATTTTAAGAATTATTTTGTTAATCAAGTGTTAAATACCATAATAGAACATTGCTATTACAGTTTCCTAGATGGTTATAGTGGGTATAACCAAATCCAGATTGCACCAGAAGACTAGGCCAAAACCACATTCATCAGTCTCTAGGGAACTTTTGCATATAGAAAGATGTCCTTTGGCCTATGCAGTGCCCTTGCTACCTTCCAACACTTGGTTCTCAAGTTCTTTCAATAGTAAATTGGTAGTGGGATACAAGTCTTTATGAATGACTTCTCTACCTATGCTACCACCTTTCAACAAGACTTGGATCATCTAGAGCAAGTTCTTCAATGATGTATAGAAATCATCCTAAAGCTTAATTGGTAAAAAATCCATCTAATGGTCTAAGAAGGCATTCTGCTATGCAACAAAATTTCATGTAAACGGATCAAGGTGGACCTAGAAAAAGTATAGGTCATTCAAGGAATCACCAGATAACCTAAAATGATGAAAGATGTATGGTCATTCCTTAGCCATACTAGTTATTATACGTAATTCATTAAGAACTTCTCAAAAATTGCTAAGTCATTAGTTGAGCTAACTAAGAAGGATGCACCTTTCATCTAGACCAGGAAATGCGAGAATGCATTCCAAAAATTTAAATAAAAGCTCATACAAATTCCCATTCTATGGACTCTAGATTGGTTCATGCTATTTCACATTATGACTGATGCATCCAATTTTGCTTTAGGGGTCATACTTACATAATTGGACAATTAGAAATGTCCCTACTCTATCCATTGTGCAAGTTGAAGCATTATGGGAGCAAAATTAAACTACACCACCATGGGAAAGAAGCTCATGGTGGTGATGTATGCCTTAGAAAAATTTAGGCACTATGTCCTTGGATATTAGGTTTTGATGCCCACCAACCACAATACTATCTAGTTCCTCATGAATAAGTCAATGGTGAACCCCCACATCATATGATTGGTAGTCATTCTATAGGAGTTCAATTTCACCATGGTAGATAAAAAGGAAATCGAAAATGTGGTCATTGACTACTTGTCTCAGTTACGATGGAACAACAAAGAGGATGAGGGACCTTTATCCGACCAATTTTTAAATGAACTCCTCTTTGCAAAAATTGTTGAAATGCAAAATCCCAAGAGTACTGAGTGGTACAAGGACTTCCTCTCCTATATACTCATGCAGGAGATGCTACAAGAATGGAATAATAAGAAGGAAAAACAATTTCTTTACCAAGCCAAACGTTATATGGAAATTCAAGGAAACCTTTATAACGTGTGTACCGATGGCTTGGTCCAATGGTATGTACCTAATGCTAATCAACTACAAATCCTCTAGGATGGTCATGAAGGCCCTTGTGGGCATCATTATGCAAGGAGAAGAATGATTGTAAAAATATTCATGGTAGGATATTACTAGCCAATAATCTTCAGGGATGCTTATTAGTTCTCCCATTCATGCAAACATTGCCAACAAGATGGAGGGATGAATATATGAATAAAAGGTTCCCAATAGTGGATTCAACTGCTAAAGCCTTTCGATCTTTAGGACATTGATTTCATGGGGCCCAATAATCCCATGTCTAATGAACAAGCATAGATCATCATAGTAATTGACTACTACACAAAATGAACTAAAGCTATCACTGTCACTGACTGTTCATCCTCTATGATGGTACTGTTTGTACAATAACATGTGCCAAATAGGTTTGGCATGTCAAGGGTAGTTATTTCTAACAATGTGAGTCATTTAACAAGTGTTACCTCTCAACAATTAATGTAATGCTAAGGGATAGAACATAAATTAATAACTACATATCACCTCAAAGCTAATGAACAAGTTGAAGTCACCAATAGGAAAATAACCAGAATACTAATATGTATAGTTAATAAATAGATGGAAGATTGGATCACAAAACTTAATGATGTTCTATGGGAATATTGATCTACTTGGAAACTTCTTATTGGCTATTCCCATTATGAGTTAGTGTACGAGAAATTACCAACTCTATCAATTCAGATAGAGCTTTGAACACTTTCAATGGCTTCTAAACTTGATCTTAACTTAAGCATAGTACAAAAGAAACATTTAATGACATTAAATGTGCTAGATGATAACTGACAGATAAATCTATCCATGAATGAGTGCATAAGGCACATGTCAAAAAATGTCATGACTTGAGGATAAGAAAAGTTAAATTCCAACTAGAAGATAAGGTTATTTACTGGAACCCCATGCATGTACCACAACGCACAAAATTTCAAGTGCTATGGAAATGACCTTATATTATTCACACAACTTGTCCTTCTGGGGTCATGATGATTTATCACCCTTTCAACCCAAACAAGAGGTTACTAGTCAACATTCAGTAAGTGAAACCTTTCCTCAAACCAAGGATAACTAGTAGCATGAACACCTTCAATGATGGACAAGCATGTTCTATTTTTTGGATCTCCCCATTCCAACTCAGTCCTAGGGGAGATGGTCATTCATGTTAAGATTTTATGACAACTACTCAGTTTTTCAACTTTTTATTTTACATCATTTTATATGCATTTTAAAATTTTCTTGAATATTTTGTAACTTATTTTATATATTTTACCTTTTTTATCTTCCCTTACATGTTTTCTTATTTTTTTTTCATTAAGAATACTATAATTTTGCCATAAGAAATACTACTAATAGAAGTTCATTTCATACTATATTTAATGTTTAAATTGATTACTCAATGACTAGATTTTGCCTTAGGATTATGACATCAATTAATGGAGAACTAATTTTCTAATGGTATCATTCATTCATTCCACTCAGTTCTATGGGGTTTTTCATCTTGGAAGCATGAGGTCCTTTCATACTTACAACTTAAAACAAATCAATGATCTTGATACTTAACAAACTTGGAATGGACCAAGTGGAATGGACAAGAGTGTGGCTTCAAAGGGATTTTTCACCTTCTGTACTCAACTTCTTCTTAATTTTTATGGGCATTTTCATTGCTCTCTTATAACTCCTACTGTCAACTATAATAAAAAGCATGTCTTTACATGGTGTAGTTCCCATTCAAAAAAAACATGGAAATTCAAAGCACATCCCTTAGACACAATAATGGACTACAAGCACTAGTTATGGGGCTAGAAAGACATGTTACCATGCCTAAAGGCACCCCTCTAACTAAGGTTCTTTCTCTTTTCTTGCTTCTTTTTTCTTCTCTACTTGGAGTGGTGGTTGTGCTTTGGGGATGGTCATAAACTCTTCTTGGTCAAATGATTAGGATATGGTAAAGTGAAGTTACTGAATGTGGATGGACTTGGTTCCAACTGAAGATGGAATAGTATTTGATCATCTTAATTACACACTCCACAAGGACTTCATATGACTAGGATGTGAGACTACATTACCATTTTTCTCTCGTTCATCCATCTACTCTTATCATTGACCACCTCATTACCTCCTATCATGGTCAATTAATGTGTCCATTATGGTATGTCCTAATCCTTCAATGATATCTTGTGTGGATTTGATTTTTAAATGTCTATGATCATTAATCATTCTTAGTACCTATAAAATCCTTGGTATGAGGACACACAAGGTTATTCATGACATGAGCCTTCTTTGGGAAGATCCACTTTCATACCCCTTGGTCTTATTTCAATTAAACTTCCTATCCCTTAGTCCCTTTTAAGATCAATCCCATCTTTCCACCTCTTTGACATCCAATTTTTCTTATTTTAGCATCCATATTTCACCCAATTCAATCTCCATTTCCAACAAATTTAATACCCTCTTCCATGTTTTGCAATCCTTCTATGCTTTTATAGCTTCTTTTGGACTCTCATTTCATTTCCAAACTCTTCTAAAACTCTTAGTTTTTCAATGGAAAAAATTACTATCTATGACTATGTCAATGCATCCCTTTCAAAGTAGCTACATGCATCGATGCATTCCCATCAACATAGCACAAAAATCATATAAACAGGCATGACACTTAGCCATTTTTCACCATTTAGCTTCAAATGAGAGAGGAATTTTTGTGATTTTTAGAGCCCAAAACCTTCCAAGTGCTCTAACTTCTAAACTACTCATCCAATTCACCTTTTTCTTCAATCCCCTAGCTACCAAGATAAGCTTTATGTCATGGAGGCCACAAATTTTTGGTTTCTAATACAAAAAAAATTTCAAAATTTTCTTACTCCCCAAGGTTTACCCTTAAAAATAACACTAAAATACTCATCATAAATAGGATTAAATCTCACAAACAAACTTTGGTAGTAGATTATTAAAATAATGAACCTACTAAGATCACAAAAAAACCTAAGTGTAACCTTAACCAATGAGAAAGATATCAAAAGGAAATAAGGATTATAAACTAAAATGCTAATCCAAGGTTATGTTTGTGATTGCAAATGGTGCTAAAGAGAGGAGCACCAACAAGAGGACCTTCTTAGCCAAGGAAAAATTGGCCAAGAGGAGGAAGGGGCCAACAATAACCACAATAGCCCCAAGAACAAGAGGCTAAGGTAATGCATGTAATGAGACTTCTTTGAGAGAAGCCTAAAGTGGAATTTGTTTGGCAAATTCCCACTGCAAAACCTAGCCAATCCAAGTAGGATGAAGCTCCTAGGCCAAGGCCTAACCTCAAAGTCATAGTAACGAAGGCCTACTTGGAACGAATTCAATCCAAGGAGGTTTAGAGTTTGGTCTTCCAAGAATTAAACTTTGGATCCTTCTTGGAATTAGCATCAGAGGAAGTCTGCACTCAATTACAAGGGTCTTCAAAATGGCCTGTTCTCTCCTCCAGTGGAGAATGGTACATGGGGGAGACCTACCTATTCCGGAATAACCAACAAAGAGACATGTTTTTCAAAATCAAAGATATCATAGTCTTATACTCGATTGAAGCCATTGTAAAGGTCCTTAGATTGCTAGACACTGGGTCAACATTAGCAGAGATCTCGACCTTGGTAGGCCCAAATGTTAAGAAAGAGTGAGTCTAGCGCTACTATGGGATGAACTGTAAGGAATACAATGCACTCACAAAGGTGAAACATGCTTACTTCAAAATCATAGCCTATCTTACTTCAAAATCATAGCCTATCACCTGAACCCAACGATGAGGTCACGTATGATCATAACTTTCTCTGCTCATGTGTGCGCTACTCTAAGCGAGAAGTTCCCTATCAATCTTCCACAGCTTATCTATCTAGAGATAAAGAAGCACTTCAAAGAAAACGAAAAAGAAAGGAAGAAACTACCTTTCCATGCCTCATCAAAAAAATTTCCAAAAGGGGAGGCATAGTATGCTATGCCAATGATATGGTTCATCATGCCCATGCTACATCATAGGATGAGATGATGAAGGATAAGGTAGCAACAAATCTGCAAGAAGAGGAGAGGCCACCTTCACCACCACCACCTATCAAAGAAACCACATCGAAGATGCTTACAGTTGTAAAAAAGATCTAGAAACTCCATGAGTAGTAGTTGCAATAACAACAAGATTTGACAAGTGGTGGGGAACCATTAGTTTATCATCTAGCACTTAGCCTTTTAAATGAAGTCATAAGGGCTATCAATTGGCTAGAGGAAACCACCCTACTATTTTCCACACAAAGATATTAGGCACTCACAAGAACAAATCTTAGCACTCGGGAGGTTACAGTATCCATCCCTAGACAAGAGTTCCCTAAAATTTCTGGAAATGCTACAACTTTCTAAATGCACCTAGAGGAAGATGAGGGGATAATTGTCCTAGTGATGCTACACCATGGATAGGAAACAATGGAGAAGGTGGTGGCCGATAGGATGGCTGAAGCCTTAATTCTCCTGTAGTTGAGGTGATGACCTAAACATGTACAACAAAGTAAAATCCTCCTAAAGGAGTTGCAAATAAAGGAGATTATAGAGTACATGGGGCTTGCCAGCCTCTATTATATAAACTTGGCTATGTTAAGACCAGGGAGGCTGAGAATCGAATTGGAGAAGTGGGTGGCCAGTTCCTACCTCTTGTATGAGGTGGAATTCAAGCATCACAAAGAGACTAAGCAACAATTGGAAACAACCAACATAGAGCTTGAAATGCTTAGGAGAAGATTCACTGACCAACGATATGTTATTGAGAACTTGGCTAGATGGATGAATGACTACCATGAGTTGCAAAACCTATGGAAGACGTTCAACATCAAATGCAAATAGTTCATAGTCTAGTTTGTCAATGCTAAGGAGATATTCTCTACAATGTTGTGCTCATGTGATATCCTTGTGCCAGCCCACATTGGTGAAGCCATGTGGATTGCATACGACTTGCGAGATAAGGAAGAGAAGATGAAATCATTATTGGATGTTTTCAAGATTCCACTACCAACAATAGTAGTAGGTCAACCTTAACCACCTCCATCGCCATGAGTGCTAGAACCTAGCAAAGGACCTTCAACATCACAAGAGCCTCCAAGTCCAAGCACTATTTAAGAATTTACTTTATATTTGGGACCTCAAGGGAACCTACTAGAATTTTGTAAAAGTGTCCAATTTTGTTATCATGGACATCAATTTTGTAATTTTGTACAATTTGGCACTTAAAGTTGATCAGTCTATTTGTCTATTTTTTTTTCAATTAATAAATTTCATACTTCCCTAAATTTTGTAAGAAGCTCGATGCTTCTTTTTTTCACTCAAAGATGATTTTTCAGTTATTCATGGTAATATGATGAAATATCATTAGACAAGCTATGTCGATGGAGATGCATAAACACAGCCTCATCAATGCATCCTTGTCGATGCATGGTGATGAGTGGCGAGGTACCCCTACACTCAACCATACAAATATGAGCGTTCACACACAATCCAGTCGAACTCCGTGGACAAGCTAGTTGTGGTATCTAGATTGTTACACATTGATCGCAGTTCGATGTCTTCCCACCTGGACTAGTATTTGCTTTGTCATGTATGATTTAGTCCAGAGTGAGGCATATGATGTGATCCTAAACTAATGCGACTCCTAGAGACAATGGAAAATAATCTTGATTAAACTAATGAGCAATAGGAAATGAGTCTAAGCTAGCCTAAGTGCTATAAGCATCCGTTCCTTAATCATCCATACACATCTTGGACCTCGTGCATGACTACTACTAGGATTACCAAGCGTAGATCCTAGGTACGCTACTGGGTTACCAAGTAGTCACACTTAAATGCTTGTGATTAAGTCATACTCATTCTACAGTTAACAACAAGAATAGTAAATGATGATAAAGAAATATTAAGTAAGAAAACAATAAATAATAATGACAATTAACAATAACAATTAAACAATTAAAACTAAGTGAATGCTGCAATGATGAAGTAATCTCGATCTTTATTCCCGATCACGTGCGCGTCCAAGTACATCACACTCAAATAAAGGTGTCGTATAGCTGCAAGCATCACACTGCAGGCATGTACTTGAGAAAATAATCTAACTCCTATGAAAACAAAATGCAAGGGCTTCGCTACAACTACTAGAAAGTTACCTAAGTGTGGCGGAGGGCCACTTATTTATAGGCTAAAATAGTCTTTGCGTAAACGGGGCCACGTTGACGCATGAAGGGATGCGTCGATGGGGCCACATCGATGCAGCCATGTATACGGGGCCCAATATACATGACCTAGTCGACGCATCGACTACTTAACGCTTCATCATACCTCCACGACTGAATAACAACTCATCCTCAAGTCAAAGAAAGTGAGGAACAAGCTCAATTGAATACATAGTGGATAGGTATAGGATTATTGACTGACTAGAAATTTATTCATGCTGTAGTGGAGAATTAAACAAAATTTGGACATAGACACAAAAGACAAAACTTGTGGAACTCATGGGGTTCTTGGTAGTGGTGGCTCATCCATGGGTGCCTTTCCTTTGTCCTGTGCATCAAGCTTCTGAGATTGATGCCATTGAAGAACCACCTGACGTTTCTCCTCTTCTATTTGAGGATTATGAGTCGTCCATGCTGATGTTCCAATGTTTGATGGAGTCAGCACTTTTCATGGACACGGCAGCTACGGGAACACTTGATTAGCCTTGACATGCCATGCCGCAAATAGCTGTCATTCCTCTTCATAGGCTCAAGCCCTGACCTCGCCTCCCTTTGCTTGGATAGATTATGTAGTAACAAGAGTTTCATGATGGATGCTAAATGATTGCCTTCTACTCTACATGTTCTACATGAGGTCCTTGGCCTGTGCCTCCCCCAAGTTGTTCGGTTGCACCTTGAGAAGGTCCTCCTTGTTGTCTTCTTTTATGGGCCATATATAATCACACAAAGATCAATTGTTAGTAAGGTTATTGAAAAAAGTTCAATGATTTCATACCTTACTCATTAGCTTTAATTCATGTTGCATTCTTTACTTAGTGTGATTTTAGAGTTAGAAATTTTTCAAGGAAGTTGCCCTACAAGTTTATGTCAAACCTGGTTTTGAGGAACATTTGATAAAATAATGATAAAGGAAAGAATAGATTTGGAAATGAAATACTTGAAGGGTATAAGATGATGTGGTGGTGTGCAACAATTACAAATTACAAAAGTTACACAAGTGTCCTCCCCAAAGTAGGTTCCAACCTATATGCCCTTGCGTAACCACACCTTAAGATGTCCATAGGCACTAGAAGGGTTAACTGTAATCTATATTGATGCAACAAAACACACACATGTTGATACCACCATGATGAGGTATGAATTCAATGCTATACAAGACATGATTCACAAACACATGAATAGTGAGATGGAATGAATTGGAGAAGGGATTGCAGAGATTGGGACGTGAGGTAACTAACTTAGGGCACAATGAATCTTGAGTGTAAAGCATGATTAAGGTGTCATTAACCTATCATTCCAAGATTAGGACCAAGTCCATTTCTTTGATAAGTGAAACCGCATTAGTTCATCCCATGATGAGCGACTATGAGAGTACAAGAGCAACAAGGCATACGATCACTTGGCATTTGGTTCAAGGGAGGAGTTATTTTTGCTTTGTGGCACTTCCTTTTTCTTTTCATCTTTCTCTGTCTTTTTTTTT